>JAKCPB010000796.1:0-162807 GCA_021442155.1 Cymbidium sinense | reverse complement strand
CCAACCTAAAAATTAAAATGTAGAAATAAACCTAAAACCTAAACTTAAAAAAGTAAAATAAAAACCTAAACCTAAACATAAAAAGAAAAAATAAAACCTAAACCTAAAAAATAAAATAAAAATACAACTAAACTAAAATAATAAACATAAACATAAACCTAAACCTAAAGAATAAACTAAAATAAAATACCTAAACTAAAATAAATAAACCTAAAATAAATAAAATAAAACAAATAAAAATAAAAAAATAAACTTAAATAAAAATTAAAAAAATAAACCTAAATTATAATAAAATAAAATAACTAAAATAAATAAAAAATAAACTAAATAAAATAAAAAAGATACCTAAACCTACCGGTTTTTTTTAAAGAAACCTAAACCTTAAACCCTAAATCCTAAACCCTAAATCCTAAACCATGAATCCTAAACCATAAACACTAAAACTAACCCTAAACACTCAACCGTAAACTTACAAGTCTAAACCTACAATCCAAAACCATAAACCAAAAGTAACCCTAAAACCAAAACCCTAAACCTAAACCCTAAACTAACCCTAAACCCTAAACCCTAAACCCTAAACACTAACCCAAATCTTAAATCCTAAACCCTAAACCCTAAACCCTAAGACCCAAAAGCTTAAACACTAAACCCTAAACCCTAACCCTAAACACTAAACTATAAAACCCTAAACCCTAAAACCCTAAACCCTAAACCCTAAACACTAAACCCTAAACCCTAACAACCTAAAAATCTGAACCTAAAGTAAATAAAATCTAAAAATAAAATAAATAAAAAAAATTAAACCTAAATAAAATAAAAAAATAAAATAAAATAAAAACCCAAATTAAAACCTAAACCTAAACCTAAAAACAAAATAAAATAATAAAATAAAATAAATTAAAATAAATAAATAAAAACTTAAACTAAGCTAAAAAAATGAAATAAACATAAGAATAAAAATCTAAATAAAATAAAAAAATAAAATAAACTTAAAATAAACCTAAAATAAAAACTAAATAAAAACCTAAAGCTAAAAAATAAACTTAAAAATAAATAAAAATAATACCTAAACCCTAAACTAAAAAGAAAAAGTAAACCTAAAATAAAAATAAAATAAACAAAATAAAATAAACTTAAACCTAAACTAAAATAAACTAAATTAAAATAAATAAAACTTAAACCTAAACCTAAAATAAACTAAACATAAACCCTAGACTAAATAAAAGAAAATAAACTAAAAGTAAACCAAAACATAAACTAAAAAAGAAAACCAATAAAAAATCTAAAACCTAAACCCTAAAAAGCCAAAACCTAAACCTAATCTAAATAAAACCTAAAAATAAAATAAATAAAAAACTACTAAACAAAATAAAAATGAAAACTAAACAAAAAATAAAAATAAACTTAGCTTAAAATAAAATAAAATAAAAACTAAATAAAAATCTAAACCTAAAATATGAACCTAAAAATAGAACCTAAAAAAAAAATATAAAAAACCCTAAACCTTAAACCCTAAACCATTAACCCTAAATCCTAAACTCTAAACCATAAACCCTAAAACTAAGCCTAAACCCTAAATCTACAACCCTAAAGCCTAAAGCCTTAAAACCCTAAACCCTAAACCCTAAGCCCTAAACCCTAATTCTAACCCTAAACACTAAACCCTAAACCCTAAACCCTAAACCATAAAACCTTAAACTAACCTTAAACCATAAACCCTAAACCTGAAACTCTAAATCCTAAACCATAATCTAACCCTAAACTAACCCTAAACCCAAAAACCTAAACTCTAAAAACCCTAAAACCTAAAGCCTAAACACTAGACCCTAAACCCTAAACCCTAAACCCTAAATCTTAAACACTAAACCCTAAATCATAAACCCTAAAACCCTAAACCTAAACCCTAAACCTTAAAAACCTAAAAACTTAAACCTAAAGTAAATAAACCTAAAAAATAAAATAAATAAAAAAACCTAAAACTAAACTAAAACTTAAACCTAAACCTAAAAATAAAATAAAAGTAAAATAACATAAATAAAAACCTAAAATAAACTTAAAAAATAAAATAAACCTAAATAAAACCTAAATAAAATAAAAGCTAAATGTAAAATAAAATATAATAAAATAAAACTAAATAAAAACCTAAACTTAAAAATAAAAACTAAATCCCAAGCCCTAAATAAAAAATAAAAACTAAACCTAAAATAAAAATAAAATAAACAAAATAAAATAAACCTAAACCTAAACAAAATAAACTAAACTAAAATAAATAAAACCTAAACCTAAACCTAAAATAAACTAAACCTAAACCCAAAACTAAATAAAATAAAATAAACTAAAAATAAACCTAAACCTAAACTAAAAAATAAAACCTAAAAATAAACCTAAAATAAAAACCTAAAACCTAAATCCTAAACCCTAAACCCTAAACCTTAAACCTTAAAAAGCTTAAAACCTAAACCTAAACTATATAAAACCTAAAAATAAAATAAATTAAAAAACAAAATAAAAAAATAAATTAAAAAATAAAATAAAATCAAAACATAAACTAAGACTTAAACTTAAACCTAAACCTAAAAACAAAATAAAATAAAAATGAAAAACTAAACTAAAATAAAATCCTAAACTAAACTAAAAAAACCTAAATAAAAGAAAAACTAAGCCTAAAATAAAAGTAAAATAAACCTAAAATAAGATAAATTAAAATAAAACTAAATAAAAACTTAAACCTAAATAATAAACATAAAAATAAATAAAAAATAAAACCTAAACTCTGAACTAAAAAAAATCTAAACCTAAAATAAAAATAAAATAAACCTAAACCTAAACTAAGATAAATTAAACTAAAATAAATAAAACCTAAACCTAAACCTAAACCAAATAAAATAAAATAAACTAAAATAAACTTAAACCTATACTTAAAAAATAATACATAAAAATAAACCTAAAATTAAAACTTAAAACTACATAAAAAGGAAAATAAAAACCTAAACATAAACTTAAAAATAAGAAAATAAAACTTAAACCTAAAAAATAGTATAAAAATAAAACTAAACTAAAAAATAAACCTAAAATCAAAAAATAACTAAAATAAATAAACTAAACTAAATATAGATATAAATAAACTTAAAAAAAATAAAAAATAAAATAAAATAAATAAATAAAAAATAAACTAAATAAACCTAAACCTACAAGTTTACTTAATTTTAAAAAATGAAAAAATAATAAAAGATAAATAAAAAAAACCCTAAACCCAAAACCTACAACCCTATACCCTAAACCAAGAACCCTCCACCCCAAGCGCTTCTCCTCTGATTTTGAATCCCTATTGGTATGCCTTGACTTGGGATTTCTATGTCTTTGGCTTCATTTGATCAATTTCAAAGGTTTGAATGGCATCTAGCTATGGATGTTTTATCATCCATGGTTACATTGAGTTCTAGTCCTTGGGTTCCACAAAAATATGGATGTTTTGGCTAGGCATCCGACATTTTGGGATTGGCAACCTAATCTGCATCTTCCATTAAATCTTTTAAGGAAGTGCTCTAGTAAGATTTCTCCCTCCGTTGAGTTAATCTCTTCTCAACATCTTTTTGAGGTTTGTCATAATGTGCTCTAATGTGGATGTTGAAAAGTTGACAAACCCTTTAAATTTTCTCTGATCAATAAATTTGCTTTGCATCATCTGAATTTGAAAAAGATCCACTCTTTTTTCTATAATCGCAAGCTTATGGGTGCCTTCTCGATTAGTCTTATTGACCCTCAGCATATCCTGATTTAATGTTGTAATTATCTGGATTATCCATGTGTTTTTTACATCATTCTTATTTCATCCTTAATTGTCAAATGTGTTTGCTGAAGTAGTCACCCCTTTTTGACATTAAGGAGGAATCTCCTATTATCCTTGAGTGGTTATTTCTTCCTAATATGCACATTCATTTTGTTACCCATCATGTGCTTTTTACTATTGGGGTTTTATTTGGTCAGCCTTTGCAACTCAACCAAGTAATCACGATGATCTCCCTTCTATGGCTGGATCCTCATTGAATTAAACATAACCAAAAAAAAATACCCTAATGAAGTTTGGATTGGCACTGAAAAATATGGGTATTTGCAAAAGGTTGAATTGGAGAACCTTCTGAGTTTTTGTTCACACTGTAAAATACAAGGGCATGATAATTTAGAATGTTTTATTCTCCATCCCCACTTAAAAAAAATGAATTCCTTCTAAGGAAAATGTTGTCTCTACCCATAATCCGATTCCTACTTATGTTCAGAAATCGACCTCAGATCCTAAGGATGGTATGAAAGCTATTATTGATGTTGATTCCTTGAATATCAGGGTTAATCCTGTTGAACATGTTTCAGCTTCTAATGTTGGTAGGGATTCGGTCGATATTCAAAATGGGAAGGATGATTTACCTCTTATTCCTTCTTTGAATTTTAATAATTCTAATGCAGAGAATAATAAATCTTCTAAGTTATTAGAAGATGATTCTATTTCCTCTAATTATATTCCTGCATCTATGTCAGCTTTGATCGATGAAAATGAAGCTTTTAATGAGGATTTAAATGATGTCGAGCATGCTAAAAACATTTTTCATCCAGATTTTACTTCTTGTGCTTTAACTGGTTTTAAATCATCACCATCTCTCATTTCTAATCTTGATATTCATGTTAATCCTACTTTTCAACTAAATATTGATTTAGAAGAAGGTGAACTACCCTCTAAACACTTGGATATTTTTTTTAACTCTATGACCAATGTTACTAAATCTTACTCAGATGATGGCTCTAGGGGAAAAGAAAATATCCTCCAAACTTATCATGCTAAAAAGAAAAAAATGTTAAAAATTTCCTCCCAATTGTCCAAAATACTAGATCTCATGACCTCTCACTCCTCTCTTAATTAACCTTGCTTAACCCCTTTTATCTTCCTTATGTTTAATTTTCTTGTTTGGAATGTTAGAGGGATCGCATTCTCTATTTGTAATCATATTAGAAATCTTGCATTCATAATATTTCTTTTATTTCTAGAGCCTCTTATTCATGCTAATAATATTAACCATGTTGCTAGAATGATCGTTTCAATTTTTTTCTAATGTTAGTAATAAGATTTGTGTTTTTTAATAATTTCATTGAGGTCTCTATTCTTGATGACTTTCATCAAGTTGTCAATGCTCACATCTCTTATGGTGATTATATGTTTTGGGGTCTTTTATTTATGCATCTTGTTATAGATCTAGTAGAATCTTCTTTGGGATAATTTAAAGGATTTTGCTACCTCATCAACAAACCTTTTTTTGTGGTGATTTCAACACCATTTTATTCTCATCTGAAGGTGGTGGTTGCTCCTAATTTTCATTCCATGGAAGATTTCTCCAATATGATTCTTGATTGTAATTTGATTGATATTAGATTTAATGGCTCTAATTATACTTGGTAAAACTCTAGACTTTGGCAATGGTTGACTGATTCTTTTAATACTCATTGATTACTCAATGGCCAATTACTACTTATTGACCATTTAACCAAAACCTTGTCGATCATGCTCTTCTGGTTTCTATTAAAGATAATTATAATAGACTAAAATACTCCTCTACTTTTAGATTTCAAAACATGTGGATCTAGCATATTAATTTTTTAAAAGTTGTGGCTAATAATTGGAAAGCTCCTTTACATCTTGGTAATTTGATTATAGAGATGAATAGACATTTGTTTAAACTTAAAAGACTTAAACAAAATTTGGGTTGGTGAAATAGGCATTCTTTTAAAAACTTTTTTGCTGATATTAAAGATATGGAAAAATTGGTTTGTGATCTTGAAGCCTCTATTATGTCTGATCCTTCTAATATTACAGACTTGATTGAGGTGAAAGATAAATTTGTTAGCTTCCAAAATATGAAAGAGACTTATTGGTGCCAAAAAGCTTCTAGTAAACATGTTATGGATGGTGATAGAAATACTAGGTATTTCCATTCTTAGGTTAATAAAAAGAGAGCTTTAAATAATATTCAAAAAATAAAAAATATCAATGTAGATTGGATTATGGAGAATAATGATATTAAGGAATCGTTATTAATTTTAGAAATAATCTTAATAAGAATTGCTCTTATGAAGTTATTTCATAAATGGACTTGATTCCTTCTATTATTACTAATGATGATAATGATTTTCTTACCATTGTGCCTAATGAAGATGAAATTTTCAAAGTTTTGAATAGCATGAACATAGATTCTCTTCTAGGTCTGGAGGGTTTCACTGCTCAATTTTTTCAAAAATGTTGGTTTATCATTAAAAATGATTTGATTGATTTTGTGATTGATTTTTTTAATGGTAATCCTTTTTCTAAATATTTTTCTAGTACTTCTATTATTCTCATACCTAAGAAAGATAATCCAGACTATTGGAGTGATTTAGACCTATTAGTCTTTGCACATTCTTCAATAAGCTGATTTTTGAAATTCTTGCCAACAAATTTAGTCCTTTACTCAATAGAATTATCTCTCTCAATCAAATTGGTTTTGTTAGAGGTAGATCCATTTCTGACAAGATTTTACTTGCCCAAGAATTAATTCATGATCTTGATTCCAATACTTGAGGTGACAATATTCTTTTCCAGTTAGATATTATTAAAGCCTTTGAAAACATCTCTTGGGATCTCCGTTTCCATATTCTAAATTTATTTGGCTTTTTTGATAAATTTATTTTTCTTATTAAATATTATATTAATAATGCTTGGTTTTTTATTTTGCTTAATGAGGATGCCTTGGGTTTCTTTCCCTCTTCCCATGGCTTATGACAAGGGGATCCTTTATCTCCTACTTTATTTATTATTGTTGTTGAGTACTTATCTAAGAGCATCAATGATTTATTCTTAAACAATCCTATGTACTACAAAACTCTTGGTGGTCTTCCGTTTCCCATTTAAGTTTTAGATGATTTCATTATTTTTTGCAATGCTTCTATTCATCACATCAAGCATCTCAAGTCTTTTTAAAATAACTTTAGTAGAGAAAGTGGTTTCTCTATCAATGATACAAAAGTTATTTTGTCACTTCCTCTAGTATGTCTAATAATAAAATTAATCAAATCTAGTATATCACTAATTTTAAACATCAACACTTACCTCTTAAGTACTTGGGTGCTCCACTCTTGAAAGGCATGAAACATTCCCATCTCTTTGACGAGTTAATTCAAAAAAATTCAATCAAAATTTTTATTTGTGAATTCCATTTACTTTCCTTTGGTGGTAGGCTCACTATCCTTAAAAGCACTCTCAACTCAATGCCTCTTTATTTGATTCAAACTATTATCCCCACTAATGCTACAATTATCAAAATTGATCATTTGCTTAACTAATTTTTTGGGGCTCTAATAATTCTACCAAAAGAATGCATTAGACATCTTGGCATAAATGTTGTGGTCCTTCGAGAGAAGGTGCTCTTGGTTGAAAGCCTATTCATGAAGCTATCACTGCCTTCTCTCATAAGCTCTGGTTGAATTTTAGAAAGAATGATAGCCTTTCGGCTATGTTTATGATGGAAAAATATTGCCAAGGTAAACACCCCCTTAATTGTGCTTATAAAGTTGGTCACTCTATAATTTGGAAAAAAGGCTTTCCTCCATTAAATGGGTTGCCAAATCATTAATATCTTGGGGTATTCAGTTTCTTCCTTCTTTGGCAAGACAATTGATTGGCAATGTCTCTATTGAAACTCTTTATCTACCCACCTATACCGCTATCAAAGTTAGTTCTTTTGGCTTAATAACAATTGGAATGAAAGCAAACTTGGGAATTATATCCCTATTTCTCTTTTGACAACTTTAGAAATATCCCCATTTCTTCTAACAAACTTGACCAAATTATTTTTAAGCTTTCTTATAATGGTGACTTTGTACTTAATGAAGTTTGGAATTTAATTAGAGATAAATAGAACCCCTCTAATGTTTTATTAACCTTTGGAACAATATCACTCCCATTTCTTATTTGATTTTAGCTTAGAGGATTTTGAATAACTTTATTCTTGTGGACTCTTTGCTCTGGACTAAAGAGTTTTACTTACCTTCAAATTGTTATTGTTGCTTTCATATTGAAAATGTAAATCATGTTTTAGTCAATGGTGCCATTGCTTCTAAATTATGGTTTTAGTATGATGATTTATTTAATTTTAACTATTTCCATGGTTCTCTATTTTATATCAACTTCTTGAAGTCTATTTCAAAAATACAGTGAAAGGTCATATCAAAGTTTTAATTGATATTACCCTTATCCGGTTCATCTAGATGGGTAGAAATGATGTTATATGGTATTCCTATGAACCATAAAAGGATCCTGGAAAAAACTAAAAATAATTCAAGCTCTTTTTATTGCCAATCTTATTAGTAATATTCATTTTAGAGGTTATAAATTTGTGGTTGAAAAATTGGGTATCATTCTGCCTGCGTGACTCTTATAAAAGTGCTAGGATTATCCATTGGATCAAACCTAAAGACAATTTGATTAAAGTGAATACTGATGGTTTTGTTGCTTCCAATAAATATGGCTATGGTGGTATCCTTTGGGATTCTAAATGTACTATCATTTGTGCTTTTTCCTATCCTCTCAAAGCCTATTCTGTTATTGCTGAGCTTATGGCTATTAATAAAGTTATTGAAATTTATTTAAATAGAGGTTTCCTCAACATTTGGATTGTAGTTGATGCTCTCTTGCTTCTTGACATGCTTAATTATAATAGAAATGGGAATGCTGAATTATTTTATCTTCTTAATCAAACTAAAAATCTTCTTTCTCAAGTTTGTTTTAAAATTTCCCACATCCTTCATGAAGGTAATGCTTATGCTGATTACTTGGCTAACTTTGGTGCCAACTTAACTTCACTTTATTTGACAACCAATCTTTGCCTAAACTATTAAGAGGATTGCCTTATCTCATATTATAAATTCTTGGCTTAGTTTTTGCTGTTGGTTTTTGATGATCTGTTGCTTTTGGTTGCCCCATGTTAAACCCTCTTTGGGTTGTGGTTATCTACTTATTTTTCTCTCTTTGGCTGAGCTTGGTTATGTTTTTAATCTATTACTTTTGATTAGCCTTATTTTTACTATTGGTTATTATAAGTGCACCTAGGTTCTTTTGGTTTTTTTGGTGGCTACTATCCTGGGTGTTTACCACAATTTTCCCTTGGCTACTTTTTATATCCTCCTTTGGGTTGTGGCTATCACTGATGTAGGATTTTCTTTCTTGTATGGGTTTTGCCTCTTTTCTGGTTGCTTGCTAACTTACCTAAGTTGGATTTGTTGCTGTGGTGGTTGACAGGGTGGCATTGTTGGCTAGCAATTTTCCCTAATTAGGTTGGTTGGATGGCTGGCTATTTTGGCTATTTTTTTATTTTCTATTGGTGACTACCTTATTGGTGGTTTATCTCGCTTGATTTTGGCATGGTGGACATTGTTGGTTGGCTATTATTTTCTCTATTTTGTTGATCGGGGCTTGGTGGTTGGTTTTGCTAATTTTGTTTTATTTCTTTTGGTTATGGTTTTGACCTCATCCTATATTGGCCTTCCTCTCTTGGCTGCAGCAGCTTTGGATTTGGGTATTGTTCTGGATTGGCTGGTTGAAGGCTATTTTATGGCTGTTAGTTGGCCTCGGGTGCTGGTGGCTTGGTTGGGTGCTTTTATTGCTGTTGTTCCTGTTGGTTGGCTTATATTCTATCTTAATGGGCTTTGTACCTTTTTGCCTTTGGTTTGTTGTTCTACTTACCTGGATCAGATTTTATTTTGTGTTGGTTGGGTTTGGTGGTTACTGTCTGCTTCTACCCTTTCCCTAATCTTGGGTGATTTTTCTTGTGTGCTATTGGTCTTACACTTATCTTCTACTACTATGGTGGTTGGCTAGGAGGATATGTTGTCTAGTTTGGTTGGTTGTAGTATGGATTGGTTGGTTGGAGGTGGCTATTTTGGCTACTTTTCTGGTCCTGGTGACTAGAACTGCTAGTGTTCTTTCTATGACCTGTATTTCCTCCCACTTTGTTTTTTTTTTTCTCTCTCAGAATCTCTTTTTCTTGTTTGGGTGGTAGCCTTGTTGCCCACCCTTTGAAGTTAGTGTGTTTTACTAGCTCTTTTTCCGCTTTTTGGTGGAGGATATAAGCACTTGTGTTTTCTTTTGCTCTTATTGGTCTCCTGGTTTGTGTTGTTACCTCTATCATAAGCTTGCTTTTTTGATTTTGTTATTCCTTTTGATGGTGGCTTTGGTGGTGCTCTACTCACATTGTTATCTCCGGTTGATTGATTATCTTCTTTATTGGGCTTAGTTGTTCAGGTGTCTTGGTGGTTGGCTATTATGTTTGTTGTTTGGAGGATTTTGTAGCCTTCCTGGATGACAGACTTTGGATGATGGGCAACATGAGGTATGCTGGCTATGATGGCCTTGATGTTTCTCACTCTTTCTTCTTTTTATTGGTAGTGCTACATGTAATTGTAACCCTTCTCCTGAAGTTTGGATGCATACACATAGTGTTGCTCCTTAAGGAGATTATAACTGAGCATGAGCCTTTTTTTACTTTTCTCATTTTATTTGCTCTTACTTTTTATGCTTGCTTAATTGTACTCATCCTTTCAAAAGTATGTTGATTTCTTTTATACATTGGGAGAGTCTTGTAGGTGGATCGTTGGTATCGACGAACCAAATGAAGTTTGTCTCACATGGATTTTCTACTATTGATTTTTGGTTTTTCTTTATTTCCTTCATTATTGAAATAGTTAGGGATTTATATCTTTAGATTCATTGTAGCTGAGCATTAGGTTAGAGATTACCCTAAGGACTTTGTACTTTTCTTTATGGCAATAAAATTTCCTTAATTTCCTTTAAAAAATAACCTTAAACCCTAAAACCCTAAGCCCTAAACCCTAAACCCTAAATCCTAAAACCCTAAACCCTAAACCCTTAACTCTAATACCTAAAATCTACAACCCTAAACCTAAACCCTAAACCCCAAACCCTAAACCCTAAACACTAAACCTTGAACCCTAAACTGTAAAAACCTAAAAACATAAACCTAAACTAAATAAAACCTAAAAATAAAATAAATAAAAAAAACCTAAACCTAATTAAAATAAAAAAGTAAAATAAAATGAAAACCTAAACTAAACCTAAACCTAAATATAAACCTAAACCTAAAAATAAAATAAAAAACAAAACTTAAATAAAATAAATAAAACCTAACATAAATAAAATAAAATAAACCTAAGAGTAAAACATAAATAAAATAAAACTAAACAAATAAAAATAAAATAAAAAATCCAATAAAAAACCTAAAACTAAAATAAAACATAACCTAAAAATAGATAAAAAAACCTAAATAAAATAAAAATAAACCAAAACCTAAAATAAAAATAAACAAAACCTAAACCATAAACTAAAAAATAAACTAAACCTAAACCTAAACCTAAACTACATAAAATAAAATAAACTAAAAAAAACCTAAACCTATACTAAAAAAATAAAACCTAGAAATAAACCTAAAATAAAAAACTAAAACCTAAACCTAAAAAATAAACTAAAATAAAAATGCTAAACTAAAATAAATAAACCTAAAATAAATAAACTAAACTAAATAATTATAAAAAATCAAATAAATTAAAATAAATAAGAACAAAATTAAGTAAACTAAATAAAACTAAACATACCAGTTTACTTAATTTAAAAAAAAATCCTAAACCCTTAACCCTAAAATTGACCCTAAACCCTAAACCCTAAACCTACAACCCTAAAACTACACTACTAAAACCTAAACCCTAAACCCTAAACCCTAAACCCTAAATCCTAAACCCCAAAAAACCCTAAACCCTAATCCTAAACCCTAAAAACTAAAAGCATAAACCCTAAAATCCTAAACCCTAAACCCTTAACCCTACACCCTAAATCCTAAACCTTAAATCCCAAACCCTAAACCTAAACCTAAAGTACTAAATAAATTAAAAAATCAACCTAAACCCTAAAACTTAATAAACCTAAACCTAAACCTAAACCTTAAGAATGGGAACCATGAGAATGTCACCGCCAACCAAGCTCACCTAAATCTGGTGGAGGCCAAGGAGGCAATTATCAGTGGTGGTGGGGATCTGAGTGGATATGGAGGTGGTGGTCGGAGCTGTGGTGGTTATGAAGATGAGAGGAGCCACGAAGGTTATAGTCGTGATGGTGGTAGAGGGAGAGATCAGGGATTTGATGGTGGATCCTGCTACTTTAGAGGATGGGGTGGTTTTAATGGGACCGAGAAATTGAAGAACCACCAATCCGACTGCCGCTATGGACATCTTTGAGTAGATAAGTTAGTTAACTAAGGTTTTTGATTTGTTCTATGCGTGATCATTTATGATCTATGTCATCTCTTATGTCTTAGAAAACTTGGCGTGTTAATTGGTTGATGAAATTGTAAAGAAGAAATATTGAATATGAATTGGTTCTCTGTTAAAAAAAAACCAAAAACCCTAAACTAAAACTTGAACCCTAAACCTAAAACCTAAACCCTAAACCCTAAAACCGTAAACCCTAAAAAATAAACCATAAACCCTAAACCCTAAACCCTAAACCCTAAATACTAAACCCCAAACCCTAAACCCTCAACTAACCCTAAACCCTAAACCCTAAACCCTAAAAAGCTAAAAACCTAAACCTAAACTAAATAAAACCTAAAAATAAAATAAACAAAAAACCTAAACCAAAATAAAATAATAAAAATAAAAATAAAAACCTAAACTAAAACCTAAACCTAAACCTAAACCTAAAAGGAAAATAAAACAAAAAATAAAAACTAAACTAAAATAAAATAAATAAAATACTAAATTTAATTAAAAAATAAAACTAAACCTAAATTAAAATAAAATAAACCTAAAATAAAATAAAATAAAAACTAAATAAAAACCTAAACCAAAAAATAAACATAAAAATAAAATCTAAAAATAAATAAAAAATAAAACCTAAACCTAAAAAAAAAAAAATAAACCTAAACCTAAACTAAAATAAACTAACCAAAATAATAAATAAAACCTAAAGCTAAACCAAAAAAATAAACTAAACCTAAACCTAAACCCTAAATAAAATAGAATAAACTAAAAATAAACATAAACCTAAACTAAAAAATAAAACCTAAAAATAAACTTAAAGCTTAAACCAAAAATAAAAAAATAAAAACCTAAATGTAAACCTAAAAATAAAAAATAAAAATTAAAGTTTAAAAATAAAATAAAAATAAAACTAAACTGAAAAATAATCCTAAACCTAAACCTAAACCTAAAAAATAAACTAAAATAAAAAATCTAAATTAAAATAAATAAACTAAACTAAATAAAAATAAAAATAAACCTAAATAAAAATAATAAAAATAAACTAAAATTAATTAACTAAATAAACCTAAACCTATGGGTTTACATAATTTAAAAAATAATAATAAAAAACCCAAGCCCTAAACCCTAAACCTCAAAGCTAACCCTAAACCCTAATCCCTAAACCCTGAACCTACAAACCTAAAACCTAAACCCTCAACCTTAAAACCCTAAGCCTAAAAAAACCCTAAACTCAAGCCCTAAACCTAAACCCTAATCCCTAAACCTACAACCTAGAACCTACAACGCTAAACCTTAAACCCTAAATCCTAAATACCTGAAAACCTAAACCTAAACTTAATAAAACCTAAAAATAAAATAAATAAATAAACCTAAATCTAAATAAACTAATAAAAAATAAAATAAATACCTAAACTAAAACTAAACCTAAAATAAAGATAAAATAAAATAAAATAATAAAACTAAACTAAAATAAAATAAATAAGAAACTAAACAAAATTAAAAAATTAAATTAACCTATAAATAAATAAACCTAAATAAAATAAAAAATAAAAGTAAAATTAAAATAAAATAAACCTAAAATAAAAACAAAATAAAAACCTAAACCTAAAAAATAAAACTAAAAATAAATAATAAAATAAAACCTAAACCCTAAACTAAAAAAATAACATAAACTTAAAATAAACAAAATAAAATAAACCTAAACCTAAACTAGAATTAACTAAACTAAAATAAATAAACCTAAACTAAACCTAAAATAAACTAAACCTAAACCCTAAACTAAATAAAATAAAATAAACTAAAAATAAACCTAAGCCTAAACTAAAATTAAACCTAAAAAATAAACCTAAAATAAAAGCTAAAACCTAAACATAAAGAAAATAAAACCTAAACCAAAACCTAAAAATAAAGAATAAAACCTAAACCTTAAAAATAAAATAAAATAAAACTAAATCAAAAAAATAAGCATAAACTTAAACCTAAACCTAAAAAATAAACTAAAATAAAAATTTAAACTAAAATAAATAAACCTAAAATAAATAAACTAAATTAAATAAAAATAAAAAATAAACCTAAATAAAAATAAAAAATAAAATAAACTAAAATAGAAAATAAACTAAATATACCTAAAACCACCGATTTACTCAATTTAAAGAAAAAACCCTAAACCATAAACCATAAACCCTAAATCATAAACCCTAAACCCTAGAACTTACCCTAAACTTATAACCCTAAACTATAGCTCTAAACCCTATAACTTAAACCCTAAACTATCCATAAACCCTAAATCCTAAACCATAAACCCTCAAAACACTAAACCCTGAAGCATAAACACTAAACACTAAAACCTATACCCTAAACCCTAAACCCTACCCCTAAACCCTAAACCCTAAAACCCTAAACACTAAAAACCATAACCCTAACCCCAAACCCCTAACCCTAAACCCAAAACCTAAAAGCATAAACCCTAAAACTTTAAACCCTAAAGCCTAAAGCCTAAAGGCTAAATCATAAACCTTAGGGGATCACACATGCATTATACATGACATGTGAGGGCTCTACAGAGGCATAGAAGAAGAAAATCAGGGGA
This sequence comes from Cymbidium sinense, assembly GCA_021442155.1. Taxonomy (NCBI): domain Eukaryota; kingdom Viridiplantae; phylum Streptophyta; class Magnoliopsida; order Asparagales; family Orchidaceae; genus Cymbidium; species Cymbidium sinense. The sequence goes on along the minus strand of JAKCPB010000796.1, from coordinate 147,872 downwards.
TAAGGTTTGAATTTGATTTGATTATATGATTTGTGGAAAGAAGATCCATTGGGGATAAGAATCAATAATTCACCAAGGATTAAGTTCGAATCGAATTTAATTTTTTTTCTTTTAATTGATGTGGAGGCATATCTGCTAGAGATATGGGCTCGAGTCTGCTGGGGATCGGGTATATGATCTTCCACAAAGGAAGCAAATTTAGGCTATCAACTGAGGATTGGGACTTGAGTTTAATTTCATAGATTTGTTTGGGGATGTATCCACTGGAGTTTGGTTGGATTTCTGATTTAGACATGGGGAGTTGGTTTAATTTGGCTCCAAGGGAGGTTGGTTTTGAATTTGATTTGATTGTTTGACTATTATTATATGATTTGGGGCTCAACTAGGGAGAAGGGTGTGATTTAACAGGGGAAAATCAATTGGGTTTAATTTAACTGAAGTTAATGTATGGACCCCATCGTGCGATGGACCCAATTATTATATCGCCTGACCTACCGTTTACAAATCCAAAGGATAGTCTACACAGAAGCTAGCCAACCTAAGGGGTTGCATTTTGGTGTGCAACGGCTATGTGCTAGGAAGAAGGCGTAGCATACTTACATCTTTCAAAGCAAGGAACAACCACTAGGATACCTATTGGATGAGCAACAAATCAAACCTGACGGTACTAATGAAAGTGAATGCGGGACTTATGCCAACTCAAAAGTAGTTAGATTAATTTTATCTTAATTTCATGTGATCGATATAGTTTGTTTGGTTTTGATTGATTTTGAATTAAGGCATATCCAATAGGGATGTGAGCAATCAAATTTGATAGATTTAATTTATGGACCAAGTCGATAACATGGACCCATTGAGAAGGGGCTATATGACTTGTCCTATCCCAAATTTACAAATCCAAAGGGATAGTCTACCATGGGGTAGAGCTAACCTAAGGGGCTGCCTTTTGGTGTGCAAAGATTATGCTAAGAAGAAGGCGTAGTAGGCTTACATCATCTAAAGCAGGGAATAACCACTGGGTGACCTGTTGGTAGCACAACAAATCAAACTCAACTTACAAGCAGCTATTGAGTGAATTCTACCGGGGACTTTTATCAACTCAAGAGTAGTCAGGAGATTCCTATAAGGAGTTTTGCTGACACTGCCCTAAAGATAGGATACCTGCTTGGGAAATGGTACCACTAGGGGTGTCCTCTTAATCCATAAGTGAATATATATTATATTTATATGTTTGCATGGACACTATTGCTGTGCAAGGGACCACACTAAGAAGGGGCTATGTCAGCCTTGACCTATCTCTGATTTACTAGACCAATGTAGAATCTGCACATCCATAGGATGGATTCTCCAACCAAAGGGGTTGTTACTAGGAAAGGGGAACTATCCAATTCGATAGTAATTGAGGTAGTGTCTAAATGGGGCCGCAAAGGATGTGATCCAAATATAGTGCCCATAGGGGAGGTGCTACCAAGGGCATTATCCTCAGCACTAAAAAAGTTAGCCTATAGTTGTACGGTGGCCAACTCAAGAAGAAAACATAACAGACTTACATTTGTCATGTGTGGTGTATCCTAAGGTGGGAGAACCAACCAACCTAAGGTGTATCTATTATCATGAGTGGTGTATCCGTCAATATAGTGAGAACCAACCAACCTAAGGTGCTCATTGATGTGCAATGATCAACCTTGAAAGAAAGCATGTAGGCTTACAACTTTCAAGCAAAACTGTTCATCGTGATAGTCTATCATCGATGGACATACGCTACCGACATAGAGTGACTACTAAAGAGCCCCAAGAAGGACTGACCTAGACTTGAAGCGAGGGAAGGAGCGCAGAGAGTTATCCTAAACCTCAATATATACCACCCAATCAATGCACAAAGGCTAATCCAAGAAGAAAGCGTAGTAGACTCACATTCTCTTAAATGAATTCAACATGAGGTAGCTTACTAGCCATGCAGTAAGGCCTACTAAACTAACAAGGAGCTCGTCAGTGTCAAATGGCAAAGGAAGTAAAGTGTAGCAAACATACATCCTCCAAACCAAGAATACCACTAGGTTAACACACTGAAGCAAGAGCAGTCTAACTAGAATAGTTATTGAGTGAGTGCCACTGGGGGCGTTATCTCAACTCAGAGTTTCTCGAGATAAAAGATATGTGTTTATTTTATATGTTTGTGTATAGTTTGTGTTTGTGTTGTGTCGATGATGGATATGATGCCACTCGGGTTCGTTACACCTATCCTAAACACATCGTGGAAGATTTGTAAAAAAAATACTTTCAACATGGAAGAGATTGAATTCAAAATGGAATTTTCATTGATGATAATTATTTTTAAACATGATTTATTATATTTCTTTAAGTAGAGCCCATTGATTAGAAGATTTGGGCATTCTCCCTTATAATTAATAAGCTGATAAGATCCTCTTTTTTAGGCCTTCTTTATGGAAATAGGGCCTTCCAAAGTAGGTTTAAACTTCCTCATATTATGATGCAACAATCGCCTCTCTAACTAAAATAAGCTCTCCTACTTGAAAAGCTCTAGGATAGACCAACTTGTTGTGAGCTTGAATCATTTTAGCTTTGTATAACTTAAGATTTTGGCATGCCCACATGTGTCTCTCCTCCAAAACTTCAAGCTCTTCTAACCGCAACTTGGTGCTCTCCTTTGTTTTTATCCTGCTACCCACAGCTATCCTTAGTAATGGGAGTTGGACTTCTAATGGTAGAATGAATTCGGACCCATACACTAAGGAGAAAGGAGTAGACTAAGTTGGAGTTCTGTATGTGGTGTGGTAGGCCCACAAGGCTTCAACAAACTACTAATCCCACTATCGTTTGTCATTTTTGTGTGTCTTCTTTAGTATTCGGATGAGAGTTTGGTTGAAGGCTTCTGCTAAGCCCATTACCCTCGGGTAGTTCATTATAGAATATCTCCAATCTGTGTTGTGTCTCCAGGAAAAATTATTGATCTCGCTGCTATTGAATGTAGTACCATTATCAAATATAATTTGTTAAGGCACTCCAAACCTATATATGATATGGTTACTAAAAAATAAGAGCACATGCTGAGTTGTGACCTCTTTGAGCAGAATCTCCTTCACCTATTTGAAAAGTAGTAGCAACTAAGATGAATCGATGACCCTTGGAAGAAGGAGGATCAATCGGCCCACTATGTCTACCCCAACACTGAATGGCCTTCCAATGTATGATGTAGAATGTTGGGTTGGTGAAGGACCACACCGTGTATTTAACATTGGTGGCATCATCCACATATATCCATGCAATCTTTGATCATTAATGGCGATATTCTAGTATCTTGATCTTGGCTTTCATCTTGTTGATTGGTTGGCTCCACATAATCCTAAGTGTACCTCAGTCAAGATCATATGAGCTTCATACTTGTCTTAATAATGTAACCACATATGATTGAAAGATTGTCAGTATAAGAGACCATCCACAAGAGCATAGAAAAGTTCTATCTACTTCATCTAATGAGCTTGGGGGTTCTCTTGTGGTAGTTTACCTTTATTTAGGTAATCCATGAATGGTTGCCTCTAAACTAACTCCTCATCCTTCTTGGCAATGGCAACCTCTCCTTCAAGAGAGTACTTTTTGATGAGTTCAATATTAATAAGGGATAAGACTTGTCTATTTTGGATCTTTATGGATATGGTCTCATCCTCCGGACATGTCAACTCCTTGGCAAGCTTGGTTAAAGCATATGCTACATCATTCTCTCGTTAAGGAATCTTATAAATGGTAACCTCTTAGATTTTGGCCAACAACTCCATGGTGTACTTATGGTAGTGATGGAGATTGAGCTTTATAACCTTATAGGAACCAATGATTTGGTTGATAACTAGCTGACAATCCCTGAATATGTTGATGTTCTGGATGCTTAGAGTAATGACTAACTCTAGACTAGAAATTAGAGCCATATATTTAGCTTCATTGTTGGTGCAAGGAATGGAAAGATGATATGAGAATCTCATCAGATTACGGTCCATAGTTAGGAGAACTATTCCAACCCTGCCTTTCTTGAAATAGTAGACTGTGATTCTTCTCCTCTTTGAGAGGAAGCCACACCATCAAAGTACATCTCCCAATGGTAAATGTTAGTATCCCCTAAGTTCATGACTTGTTCATTGGGGAGATCATCACTAAGCGGAGAGTTAGCAAGAAGTCAATGTGTTTCTAAGAAATCCACTATCGCTTATCATTTCACCACACGAAGGGCTACGAAGGAAATGTCAAACTACGAGAGGATTATGGACCATCAAGCTAACCGTCCAGATAGCATTAGCCATGTCATGAGATATTGTAGTGGATTGATCCTAGAGATTAAGTTCATCTTATGTGAAAGCATGTAGAGTTGTAGCTTTTGGGATGCAAAGATTAAAGATAGGCAATGCTTCTCAATGGGTGGAAAATTAACCTCAGTAGGGATTAGATGATGACTGAGGTAGTAGAGTGCATTTTCCTTCCCTTCGTCATTGGCTTGGGACAACAATGCACCAAGGGAGTCATCTAACGTAGTAGTGTAAATAATGAGTGGCTTGCATGAGATAGAAGCTACTAGAACTAGCGTCGTCATCAAGTAATGCTTGATGTCTTTGAAGGCATGCTCTTCCTTATCATTCCACTTGAACTTGGCATCATTTTTGACAAGTGCTGAGAATTGCTGACATCTTCCCAATAGGTTGGATATAAAGCATCCTAGATACTCCAACTGCCCTTGGAACGATCTAAGTTGAGTTAAACTTTTAGGGGGTAGCATTTCTAATATCACCTTGATCTTCTTCGAATCAATTTTGATTACCTAGTGTTGGATAACAAACCCTAGGAATTTCACTGAAGGTACTATTAATACACACTTCAGGAGGTTCATTTTGAGGTTAAATTGTCTTAACTCTTTGAAAACTACTCTCAAGTCAAAGAGATGGCCTTCCTTTTTTGTACTTTTGACCACGAGATCATCGACATAGCACTCAATTAAATGATGAATAAATTCATCAAAGATTCGAGTCATAGCCTGCTGGAATGTAGCACCAACAGTTTTAAGGCTGAAAGGCATGACCTTATAGCAATAGATTTTGATTGAGGGTTCTAAAAGTAGTGTTTCTTTCATCTTCAATCTTTATTTGGTTAAATCTAGATGAGCCATCCATGAAAGAGAAGACCGCTTTGAGATGAGGTAATGTTCACCATCGATTGGTAGTAGTAATTCATCTTTTTGACATGCCTTATTTAAATCCCTAAAATTGAAGCATATGTAAATTTGGCCATTCTTTTTCTTAATTGGGATGATGCTGGCTAACCAGGTAGGGTGTTTTTCTTCCCGGATGAAGCCAACATCGATCAATTTTTGACTTCATAAATGACCTATTGTTCTATGTCTAATCGCATGCGTCTAGGAGCTTGCTTGATATGGTTAGTAGTAGGCTCTATTGTTAGTTTATGAACTACTACGTCAGGAGCCAATATAGGCATCTCTTCATTAATCCATGCAATGCAATCCTTAAACTCAGTCAATAGCCTAACTAAGTCATTGGTTTTAATTTCATTCAACAAAAATTGATGTATGTTGACGGATCTTCTTTAGTTTCCATGTTAATTTTTTGAGCTCATCTATGGTTGACTTGATCTCTTCTTCAAACTCGTGGTGCATCTTTGACTTCAAAATCATCTAGATCATCCAAGTTTCTAAGCATAGCTCCTCATATGAATTAATGTCATTTGAAAAGAGCCAATCAAATTCCAAGTGATTGGTGATGACTAAGAAGTAATCATCATCATTGACTGGACCCACTGTACTGAATCCTAGTTCTGGTCTTGATGAGAGCTTTTGCATTTGTTCTTCTATATTCTTTTGAAGTAGTCTGACTTGTGCTTTGACTAAGTGTGTAGTATTAACCCTTTCTTTGCTAAATTATGAACACAAGGAAAGTACCAATCAAAAGGTAATTCTATTAAATCTTTATATGAATCATCCTCAAGTTCTACATTAACTACTTGACTTAAGGATGATGCACCCAGAAAGAACCTCACACCTATGGATGACTTAGGGCTTCCTTAACTACCAAACCCTTAGCTTTTTGAGAGGAAAGTGGGGTTAGAGCTAAGGTTCCCAACTAATGCCTAACTATTTCTCATATTTACTTGGATACAAATATGCTTTGCATTAGAGCCAAGTCTTCATCATTATTTGGCTCAAGTGTCACCTCGAAGGGAATCTACTACTGAGAAGAGCTGACTGGTGTGCTAATCATATAAGACTCATTCTATGAACTAGATTCTAAGTTTATAAGGATAGCAAGTGTACTCTTGGTAGCTGGGATATATCTTCTATTGGGTGGCCAATAAAGAGGTTTTTCACCCATGGGACTGCCTCTGAACTGGCCTCTTCCTCTACCTAGTGGAGGTTAGGTCATGCTGCCCATATGTTCGAATGGAGTAAAGAACTATGGGTGGAATCTAATGTCAAGCTCCACTTCCTCCTCGAAGCCTATTTTCGCTCCCTTTTATCTTCTTTTTAATTTTCTATTTTCTTTACTTTTTCTTTTTCTTTCCTTTATTTTTTTATTTTAAATTTTGGCCAAGTCAGAATAGCTTGTTGATTTTGATGAGGTAGTAAGCATCCTCATATACCGACCTCATGAACTGTAAATGACTTGAGATCTCCATTGACATAGTAGACAATCCCACCTCTCACAAACTTCATACACTAATGTGGAGAGGATGGAACTATGTTGTTCTCATTTATCCATGGTCTCTCAAGCAAAGCATTGAAAGATGTATCCGAGTCTATATTGTGAAACTTGGCTTCTGTCTTCCAATCATCTATCTCCAAGGGCAACACTATGGAGCCTAAGGCCTAATGACCTCACTTTTGGAGTGTTGATTCAATCTTCCCATCTTAGAAGTAGAAGTCTTCTAGGCACTAATACTTCCCTAGTCATAAGATACTTCCAACAATTAGGTAAACATTTAACTTTAGCCTAAAGACTTAAAAGGGTTAACCGTAATAATAGGTTATGCCTTAAGGATTAGGATAATCCACCTACCCTACAACTTAAATCAAATCCATGTTCTCCTTCTCAAACCTAACCTCAAGTTCAATTCAAACATCAAATTAAAATTCAAATCCAAACCCAAATTCCAAAACCAAATGATTAAAGACCATGATCAAATCAAACTTGAAACCCTTCTTAAGCCATATGACCTATCCCATTGACTTAGCCAAATCTTAATCAAAATCAATTTAAAATCAATTGATTTTCTCATTATAAATTTATATCTTCAATCAACTTCCTAAATATAAATGATATCTACATTCAAATAATCAAAACTAAATCAAATTAAATCAAAACCCTTCCTAAGCCATATGACCTATCCCATGGACTTAGCCAAATCTTAATCAAAAATAATTCAAAATCAATTGATTTTCTCACAAATTAATCATATTTTTTATCATGTTCAAAAATTTAAATGAAATATACATTTAAATCATTAAAACTAAGTCAAACCAAATGAAAATCCAAACTTATGCCACATGACCTAACTCCATGGACTTAGCCAAATTTCTTCATTACAAAACACAAATTCAATTGATTTTCTCATGAAACAATCATACCTTCAATCATATTCACAAATATAAATGAAATCTACAATCATCAAGCAAAACCAAAATCCACCCAAGTCAAACCAAACTTAACCCTTTTGACTTGAAAAGTTCAAATGAACCAAAACCCATTTGAACCCAACCCAATTTCAATTGAATTTATATATCAATCCCAAATCCATATAAAAATTCAACTAAATCAAACTCAACCCAAAATAGAGCCAACTAAACCCAATTGGTCTACTTGACCCAAAGTGGAAAATTTGACCTATTTGAGCTAAGTTCTAATCCTACCCAATTTGGATTGAACCAACCCCATTGAAACCTCCAATCATGATTATTGATCACCCTAAATGAAGCTTCTCTAAGGAAATCCAGTGCTAGTGATTACCTCTGGTGAGCTAAACCATTTTTTTGAGCTTAATCTAGCCATAGTGTGGAGCTTTGAAAAGCAATTTTCATTGCATGATAAAATAGCAGTTGGATATGATCTCCATTCTATGATGAAGGTGTGGGATAAATTTTAGTCCAATCCGAGCTCAATCGAGCTCAGATCTTGCCCTAGAACATGGAAGGTCTCCATTGCTCATAGAGAATTATAGAGATGAATCTCTGACCGTCCATCCACGCATTTTGGATGGACAACCGAGATTAAAACACATAGCATCCCATGTTTCACCCTTTAGAATCAGTTTTAATCTCACCATCCATCCTTTATGGATGATCAAGAGAAAGATATAGCACACCACATGCAAATGCTATGATGTGATAAGTTAAAGACCCAATCTCATCATGCTATGTGAAAAGAACATGCTGCATCAATGGCCCATGTGGCACCAACGGGATTAAACGTATAATTAGGCTTTTCTTTAATTATTATTTAATCACCAAAACTTCCTAAATTCATTTCTAAGCCTAGAAAAATCAAACAAATATGAGAAAACTTGCATTAGAAAGATAATTGAACATAAAATATTCTAAAATTAATTTTAATTAATTTTGAATAGTTCTTTTCTATGAATTTTGGTTTTATTAGGAATGTTATTTTGCTAATTACCCTCTAATTACTCCACTGATTAATCCCAAACTTCTTGTGTATGATTAGTGGGATGACTCCTGCCTCTCCTAAGTTTCTTGGGATTTATTGGTTGCTTAATTAGGGGAATTTCTAGCTCATTCCTTAATCACTCTCTTAATGTAATTAGAATTAATTAAGGGTATAATTAGTGGTTTAACTCTCTGATTGAGTCAATTAAGTTTTAATTAAGTGAATATAAGGTTTAAGGAGTAATTTTGAGATACTTTCCTCAAGATATTTTCTAAACCCCCTTTTCTTCCTTAATCCATCTTTAATTTATGGTAATTCATTAATTACCCACTTAATTAATTTCATAAAATTCTAAATCTTTCTAGAACTTAATTAATCTTTCTTGGGTAGATGCTTAGGTGTCTAAGATCCTAAGTACAATTAAAGAAATCAAAATCCAACTCACATGTGTGTGGGGGGTTATGAAACTACTTAAGTTAAACCCCTTAGTTTAATTAATCATTAATCATGAGCCAAATGCATTAGGCCATTTTCTCACTAGGTGCATTGTTGATTTAAATTCTTTATGTGATTTTATGTCATCTCATTGGATCATAATTATTTGATTAACTATGCTAAGGTGGTATATGTAAGGGGTAATTAACACACTTAATTCATACCTTAACCTAATCAAAAATATAAAATGGATCAAGTCATCTAAAAATTGAATTTAAATATCATACACATGTGGGAATCGGTTAGGAATAGGAAAATCACCTCACATTTCTCAAATTAAATCAAACTCAAAAAAAAATCAAACCTTCTTTAAAAATAACTTGATTTGTTTAAGCTCTCTTATTTCATAAGATTGTCTTTAGAATTAATTAGGTGGACGAATTTACATTGCTTTTATCAATTGATTTCTTTCCTAGCATGCTAAATGTGTATGTCATATGGATTTCATGCATTCATGCTTTTCAAAAAATAAAATTAAAATTAAAATGTTTTCTTTATGTCAAATTGCATGTTTTGGCTAAAGTAAAAAATATGAATGGCTATTATCACTATTAAATTCCAAATTATTTTCAAAATATATGAATCAATTACCAAATAAAGTGTGTTACTTATATTTTATCTATAAGTTTGCATGTGAATATAAAATGTGTCTTATGTTTGCTTTCTTTCTTAACATGGATTTGAGTAAGATTTGTAAAGCGTATAGTTCTTTTAAAAGAACATAACACTTGCTCAAATCTACTTTTATCCCCTTCCATGTTATAACCTAAGAAGGATCTTCATATTCACACATATAAATTGCATAAATAAATCAAACAATCAAGTGTAACTTTTTGCACTCTTTTTGTTTCCATTCATTTCTTTTGTACATATGCTTGTATTTAAGAATAGTGGTATATTAGTCATGACAACCCTGGGGTTACGAGGCTTTAAGTAGCCCTAAGTAGGTCTTGTACCTTACACCTCTGGTGCTAACAATGGTGTCATACTTACTTATTCCTTTCATACATTCATGTGTGCATGTGAAAATTGGATAAGAAACTCCCTTTTTCTATGTAATGAAAATCATGCATCATAAGCATTCAAATTTTCTTAAGTAACTTATTTAGCATTCCTCATAAAGTATGCTAAACATTCCCATTTGATGTGTATAGATATGCTTAGGATTCATCCATGTGCATGTTATACATGTTGGGAAAGAAATCAAGTGATGTGTATTTTGTGAGATTAATTCACTTTACTTAATCTTAAAATGCCTTTCTTTTGAATAGGATTATTTATGGTTGATCTAAACTTAGGATTTATTAAAACACATAATAAAATATTCACTAAACAAAACTAAAATATGAATCTACTTTAGAAATTAAAGGTAGGAGTAGTTTTTCTTCTCATTCCCTCTTTATAACCGTAATTAATTATAGATTCAATTGAACCTAATCAAAACAAAAAATAAAATCAACCCAAGATAACTAAATAACTTAATGAAACCCCCCTCTAACTTGAACACTTTTTACACTTAGAAAAATCTAACTTAAAGCACACACATTAGGCTAAGTCAGCACTTCTAGCTTTAGATTAGGGCGGTGCATGGTTTGATATTTACTTTTGTTTTTTTTGATATTTTGTTTTAGTTTGTAACTTAGGGTGTATTTGCGTAGACTGAATAGTAGGGTGATCTTAGTTTAACCATTATCATCTAAGATTGTGCTCAGTAATAAATAAAATATAAATCTTTTTTTTAAGTGTGTGCTTATACCCCTAAGCATAATCCAATAGGCTAGGTGGACTTAGTCACCCATGTGTGGGGTGTTATTTAAGTCCAATATACATGCTTGGGATTTGTATGGTTTGTTTTATCTAATCTCTATTTTGGTATTAGATTTTCATTTTTTCATGTAATTTTGGTAATTAGGATTTTGGAATGATTGTTATGGGGATTAGGATGAGCATTGGTCATATGATCTCATCTTATGTACCACGTGAAGCCTTTGGAGCATCCACATTCCAACCATCCAAAAGAAGAAACCAAAGAAGAAAGAATAAAGAAGAAAATAAGAATGAAGAAATTAAGCTTGAAGGCCCCCATAACATGAATTTCCTTACTTGATTGTAAACTAATTTATTTGTAATCTGGGTTCTATATGGGTAGAGCTCAGCTACACAATTTGTTTTTAGGTTTGTGCGGTGGTGCCCGACCACAAATGGCCTCTTATTCTTTTACATTAGCTTTATAAATTGATTGATGATTTGTTTAGCTTGTGCATTAAGATGGCATCCTTTTCCTAGTTTCTTGCTTGATGTATGGCTTGGATGACAATTAGGTTCTCAGGGAAAAATAAATCTTTTACCAAATTAATCAACTCAAAAGTAAAATAAATAACTCATAACCTCACTTAAAGCCTAAGTTAAAAAATCAAGATAAAAAAATTAACAACCTTATGATGAGTATTTCTTTTATAATATCATGCACAAAAGTATCTTATTTCACTTTTGATTGGAGGGCTTCCACCTTTTCCAAAAAAACTTGGCTTGACCTTTGAGAGCCATGGTGGAACCACCCTTCCTCCCTTCTTATTGATTTTGGCCAATAATCTTACTTCTCATGCATTAGGCATATGAATATAGTTTGAGTCAAAATGATCAAAAATGAAAATAATATATAATATGTTTCCATTAGATCTAGGTCATTTTTCATGCCTTACATGATCTAGTCTAGGGAGTGAGTTTAAGGACTTAGTCTCTCTCTAAATAAATATAACCTAGCTATCTTGCAAAAGTATATGACTTGCCTACATGAATTTAAAATTGTAGGAAGAGTTAGAAACCACCCTAGCTTTTAAGTCTATAGCTGAGTGGTTTACTCTCTATGGAGGTAAACCATATACTTTTGCATTAGATTTATATTGTGTTTTTGGCCTTTGCCAAAGCTCCATAGATTTAGGTTTTGAGGTTGCTTCTCCCTGTTGTGGGCCATAAGTATAAATCGTCACCTCCTAGGCATTTCCATAATCTTGTGTTGTGGAATCATAAGCCATAAATTTCTATTCAAAAATTCAACTCAAATATATTAAATCAATTTCAAAAATGTAAAGCCCAACCATAGGATAGTTTGTGATGCTCATTAAGTTTCCTATCATCGTGAGAATCTCCTACTTATCTTCATTTAGCTTCAATAACAACTCCCTCTCTTTGATCAATCCCATTTGATCTCCCAAAATAAATTAATCAATTAATTGTCCTACCTATTGCAATCTTTAGAGACAACAATCATTTACCTTAATCGAGAGTATTCCTAAGGAATCCCCTTCATTAGGATGTAATTAACTATGGGGCTTTCCTAAACTTAATGAATCCAAAAATAAACCCTACTTTACTTTTCTATAATGTGGGATGAACTCGCACACATGCAAACCATTGTCCTTAGATTCCTTATTTAGGTGATTCCCATTATAGGTAGTGACTTCTATCTTTTGAGATAGTACACTTCTCCTCAACATCGTATTCGATCACCTTAATAAGAACATCTGTGGATCTACGTTGTGTCCAAATGCATAAAAAAAGAAAGTATATTTCTATCTTCATTTTATCCTGTATAGAGTGAAGATGGAAGTATACATTTCTTTTAGAGAAATTAAAATATTTTCACCACATTACCTTAGCTATCTTGCATTTCAAAAGACTGAACTACATAATTTTAAAATCATAGGAGGAGTTAGCTGGTGGCCACTTCAGGCAGTTATAAGTTCAAAAGTCAAACAATTTATTCTCTCTTGTGGAGGTAAACCCTTATGTCCACCTGTTGCTTAGATTTAGGTCACACTAAAGGTCTTTAAATTTAGGATCTGAGTTAGCTATTTCCTTTGGGCTACGAGCATAAATGCCCACCTCTTAAGAATTCCCACAACCTTGTGTTAGTTGATTATAAACCTGAGTAATCTAATTAAATTTAAAACTCAAAATATATAAATCTCCTCAATTCAAATTATAAAGCTAACCATAGATAGATTGGAATAAACTTCTAGTATCATGAGCATTTCCTACTTATTTCATTTGGATTCCAAAATTAAGTCTTCTCCTTGAGCTTTCTAATTGATTTTCCAAATACAACCAATATAATATAACCTTGTCTTTGGAGATGATAATTGTCTACTTTAATCGAGAGTATTCTTAAAAAATTCATTTTCTAAGATGTAATAACTATGGAGGCTTGCCTCCAATTGGAACTTAAGAACTGGTTTAATATAAACCCCGCTATTCATCCATATAAAGTAAAAAAAATCTCATACATTCAAGACCCACCATGCCTTAAGAGTCTTTATTACGTGATTAGGTCCATTATAGGGTGATTCCTCTATCTTTCAAAATAGTATATCATACCTTAATGTTGTACTTGATCACCTCAAAAAGTAGCCCCCTTATGATCCACATGGTGTCCCCCCACATACATCCAAAAATAAACACCATAAAGCCCTCTCACCTTGTTTATTGAATCCTCTCAACATCATCCTTTCTTTTTGGAGTTTGGAGATGTCGATCCTCAAGGAGGCAAGGGTTCTTAGACTCATAATATTAATTGATACACCTGGGTCAACCAAAACTCTAGATAGCATGTATCTACCAACCTCCAATATAATGTAAAGAGGCAGTTGTGCTCAGTCATCCCTAAGAGTAAGTCTTCATCGTTGAATGTAACTAAGATATCCTTTGAGTGGCATGCCTTCTCTTTAGTGCTGGTTAGCTAAGCTATGCATATCTCTAGATCAATTAAGGCCTTGATTAGAGATTTTCTCATCTCTTTGTATAAGACAAGGCATCGTATATGCATAACTTTGTTGAAAAATTTCTAAGGTGCGCTAGGACATTATAATCAACTCTGGCTTGGTCATCCATAATCATATCCATGGGTGGAGCATCCTATGGAGGGGCTATCTGCAGACTAGAACCAATGACTTGCTTACCCTTATCCTGAGGTGCTACCTTAGGAGGTAGAACTTTGCCACTATGTAGGTTGACTTTAGTGACCTAGAATGATGAGCTTGTGGAAAGTTTTACCTTCCATTTGGCATACCTACAGCTTCTCCTATGGGATCCTCGAGTCGCTAACTCAAGTCAATCTCAAGAGGTGAACATTGATTCAAAGAAGGATAGTACTCAATAAAAAAGAATCAAACTACTAAATCTATTATTTTATTTAGACTGAGAGCTTTTAATAGCAATAAAATCAAGAGCATCAATAGTGGACAATATATAACTAGAATTAACTTTCTTCATTAATTTCTTTTGGGTAGAGGTACATGATAAATCAAGTAAAGTAAGTGGTAAGATTTAGCCCTTTTGTAGATACAATGCTGAGAAGAGGATCTAGTAAGAGGTGGTAAAATGTGGAGAGAGTATTGGACCTATGGATACCTTGGACAATCCCGCAAGTATGGTAAATACTGTCATCACCTCCCCCGAAGTTGTCCTTTAACTAGCAAACCTTCCTTGGTGTTAGAGGTTTGAGCTACTTCAGGCACCTGCAAGGAAAGCTTCTTGATCTTAGAAATGATCTTCTTAGAGGTTTGGTATAGAGATATCCTAACCTTCTTTGGTCTTAAGAGGATCATAAGTATCCCCAAGGATTACTCTAACATAACTGGAAGGTTGTTCTAATAAGTATTCCTTAGGGATAACTATGGCTCTCAACTTGTAGTTGTGCTCAAGCTAGTCCTTAAAAGTGATACAATCCTCTAAGACATGGCCTAACATGCGATGGTAAGGCAAACATCTATGATCATCACTCTTGCCCACTTCCTCCAGCCTCTTAAGGTCTAGTAACTGAAAGTCAAGTTTCTTTAAGGGATTCTTAAAGATTTTTCTAACTACCTCCCTCTTGAATGAATAAGGCTTATTCAATATATCAAGAGGTGGAAAGTAGATACTGGCATGGATATGAATACACGCTTGGTCGCTAGTGGTGGAAATGATTATTGTGTCGGTGCTATGATGGCCGAGGTGGTGGAAGAGGAGGTGAAAAGAGGCTTGAGCTCATCTCTCATAGTGAACTCTAGCTGGCTGATTCCCTCTATCCACTGACACAACTATCCCTGACTTCTTCTCAAACACTTTCTACAGCTTGGGCCTAGATGATTCATCGAGAAAGGGCAACTGTTTGGTATCTTATTGTAAGCTAGCCGCCTTGTTGATTAATTTCTCGAATGTTTTGATGGTAATGCCCTAGAGCATGATGATGATCGGACCATGGATATTCTTGAGAAAAATATCAATGGCATGCTGTTTGGACAACTATGGTTCACTTTTCATGCTTAGGTTGTGCCACCTGCGAATGTAATCAATAAGGGACTCGTTGAGTTTCTGTTTCTCTACAATAAGGTCGCCAACAATCACCCTCTACTGAGCCCAAAGAAACCTCTTGATGAAGAGGTGCTCCAACTCGAAAAGTCTTCATGAACCATCCTCGGCCCAATCAAATGCAACACCTAATCGCTACTAAAAGGCGTAAGAGGAGTGCATTACCACCACCAATGTTGCAAATACTCTAAAGTGTGTAATGTGTTATCGGGTTCCCACCGCCATCAAAGATCTTTAAGGATGGTGGCACAAAACCCTAAATAAAATAAAAAACTAAATAAAAACCTAAACCTAAAAAATAAACCTAAAAATAAAACCTAAAAATAAATAAAAAATAAAACATAAACCCCAAACTAAAAAAAACCTAAACCTAAAATAAACAAAATAAAATAAACATAAACCTAAACTAAAAAAAACTAAACTAAAATAAATAAAACCTAAACCTAAACTTAAACCCAAAACAAAATAAAATAAGAAAACTAAAAATTAACCTAAACCTAAACTAAAAAAAAACCTAAAAATTAACCTAAAATAAAAACCTAAAACCTAAACCTAAAAAAATAAAATAAAATTTAAAAATAAAAAATAAAAAAATAAAACCTAAACCTAAAAAATAAAATAAAAATAAAACTAAACTAAAAAATAAACATAAACCTAAACCTAAACCTAAAAATAAACTAAAATAAATAAACCTAAATTAAAATAAATAAACTAAACTAAATAAAAATAAATAATAAATTTAAAAAATAAAAAAATAAGCTAGAATAAAAAAATAAACTAAATAAACCTAAACCTACCGGTTTACTTCATTTTTTTTAAAAAAAAACCTAAATCCTAAACCCTAAACCCTTAACCCTAAACCATAAATCCTAGACCCTAAAGCCTAAACACTAAACTCTAAACCTTAAACCTAAACTAACCCTAAACCCTAAGCTAACCCTAAACCCTAAACCCTAAATCCTAAACCCCTAAACCCTAAACCCTAAACCCTAAATCCTAAACCCTAAACCCTAAACCCTAAAAACCCTAAACACTAAAGCCTAAACACTAAACCCTAAACCCTAAACCCTAAACTATAAACCCTAAAAACCTAAAAACCTAAACCTAAACTAAATAAAACCTAAAAATAAAATAAATAAAAAACCTAAATAAAATAAAATAAAATAATTAAATAAAATAAAAAATGAAACTAAAACCTAAAAATTAAATAAAATAAACAAATAAAAATAAATAAATAAACCTATGAATTAAAAAAACCTAAATAAAATAAATACTAAATAAAAACCTAAGCCTAAAAATAAGCTTTAAAATAAAACCAAAAAATAAATGAAAAATAAAACCTAAACCATAAATTAAAAAAAATACTAAACCTAAAATAAAAATAAAAATAAACAATATAAAATAAATCTAAACCTAAACTAAATTAAAATAAACTAAACTAAAATAAATAAAACCTAAACCTAATCCTAAAATAAACTAAACCTAAACCTAAACCTAAACTAAATAAAATAAAATTAACTAAAATAAACCTAAACCTAAATAGAAATATAAAACCTAAAAATAAACTTAAATAAAACCTAAAACCTAAAACTAAACAAATAAAATAAAACCTAAACCTAAACCTAAAAAATAAAAATAAACCTAAACCTTAAAAATAAAATAAAAATAAAACTCAACTAAAAAAAAACCTAAACCTAAAAAATAAACTAAAATCAAAAACTAAAACTAAAATAAATAAACCTAAAATAAACAAACTAAATTAAATAAAAACAAAAAATAAACTTAAATATAAATAAAATAAAAAATAAACTAAATAAATGAAATAAACCAAAACCTAGAGGTTTACTTAATTTTGAAAAAACCATAAACCTAAACCCTTAAACTTACAACCCTAAAAAACTCTAAACCCTAAACCCTAAACCCTAACCCTAAACCCTAAACCCTAAAAGCATAAACCCTAAAACCCTAAACCCTAAACCCTAAACCTTAAACCTTAATCCTAAACCCTAAAACCTAAACCCTAAAACCTAAACCCTAAACCCTAAACCTAAACAAAAAGTAACTAAATAAATTAAAAAATAAACTTAAACCCTAAAACCTAATAAACCTAAACCTAAACCTAAACCATAAGAATGGGCAAAATCTTGATGGCAGGAACATCACCGTCAACTAGGCTCAGTCTAGATCTAGCGATGGAGGCAAAGATAGAGGCTGACATCGCAGGTGGTGGGGATCTGGAGATGCCGTGGATATGGAGGGGCGATGAGCAAAGGGCTATGGAGGTGGGAGGAGTGACAGAGTTAGCCGTGGTGGTGGCGAGTGAGTGATTGGGGATATGATGGTGGATGTTGTACTCAAGAGGCCGGGTGGTTCTGATGGGAACCGGAGAAACTAAAGAATGACCGATCCGATCTACTGCTTATGGAACTGTCTTTACAGTAGAGATGGTTCTAGTTATCTAAGGTTTTTTATTTTCTCTATGCGTGCTCATTTTTTATCTAAGTTTTCGCTTATGTCTTAAGAAAATTTGTGTGTTACTTGGTTAATGAAATTGAAAAGAAGAAATGTTGAATTTTAATATGTTCTCTATTAAAAAAACCCTAAACCCTAAACTAAAACCAAACTAAACATAAAACCTAAAACCAAACCCTAAACCTAAACCTAAACCTAAACCTAAACCTAAACCCTAAACCTAAAACCCATAAATCAAACCTAAACCCTAAACCCTAAACCCTAAACCCTAAACCCTAAACCCTAAACCCTAAACCCAAAAAAGCTAAAAACCTAAACTATAATAAATAAACTAAAATAAATAAACTAAACTAAACAGAAATAAAATAAACCTAAATCAAAATAAAAAATAAAATAAACTAAAATAAATAAAAATAAACTAAATTAACTTAAAACTAGCACTTGACTTAATTTAAAAAAATAAATATAAAATAATAAAAAAAACTCTAACCCTAAACCCAAAACCTAAAACCCTAAAACCTATAACCCAAAACCCTAAACCCTGAACCCCAAACCCTAAACCTTAAACCCTAAACCTTAATCCCTAAACTCTAAAACCTAAAAACCTAAACTTAAACTAAACCTAAAAAAAAAAAAAAAAAAATTTAAAAACCTAAACCTAAATAAAAAAATTAAAATAAAATAAAACCTAAGCAAAACAAAAAAAAACCAAAACCTAAACCTAAACTTAAAAATATAATAAAATAAAAAATAAAATCTAAACCAAAACCTAAACTAAAAATAAATTAATAAATACCTAAACAAAACTAAATAAAATAAAATAAACTCAAAAACAAAAAAAACCTAAATAAAATAAAAAATAAATAAAAAATAAAAATATAATAAACCTAAAATAAAATAAAATAAAAACTAATTAAAAATCTAAACCTAAAATATAAACTTAAAAATAAAATTTTAAAATAAATTAAAAATAAACCTAAACCATAAACTAAAAAAAAACCTAAACCTAAAATAAATAAAATAAAATAAAACTAAACATACACTAAAATAAACTAAAAAATAAAAACAAAAAATAAATGAAAAATAAAAACCTAAAACCTAAACCTAAAAAATTTAAATAAAAGCTTAAGCCTAAACCTAAAAATAAAAAATAAAACCTAAATCTCAAAAAAAAAAACTAAACTAAAAAATAAATTAAAATTAAAAACCAAAACTTAAATAAAAAAACCTAAAATAAATAAAATTAACTAAATTAAAATAAAAAAGAAACCTAAATAATAAAAATAATAAACTAAAATAAATAATAAATAAACTAAATAAACTAAAAAAATTTAAACCTACCAACTTACCTAATTTGAAAAAAAAAACCTAAACCTTAAACGCTAAACCCTACACCCTAAATCCTAAACCCTAAACTCTAAACCCAAAACCCTAAAACTAAGCCTAAACCCTGTACCGTAAACTTACAACCTACAATCCTAAACTATAAACCCTAAATACTCTAAACCTAAACCCTAAACCCTAAAACCCTAAACCCTAAATCATAAACTAACCCTAAACCATAAACTTGAAAAGCTAAAAACCCTAAACTCTAAACCCTAAACTAACCCTCAACCCTAAGCTAAACCAAAACCCTAAACCATACACCCTAAACCCTAAACCCTATGCCCTATAACCCTAAACCCAAAACCCTAAACCTTAAATCCTAAACCCTAAAACTTAAACCCTAAACCCTAAATCCTAAACCCAAAAAAAACCTTAAACTCTGAACCCTAAATCCCAAACCCTAAACCCTAAACCCTAAAAAGCTAAAAACCTAAAATAAATAAACTAAATATAAATAAAAATAAACCTAAATGAAAATAAAAAATAAAATAAACTAAAATAAATTAATTTAAAAAAATAAACCTAAACCTACCACTTGACTAAACTTTAAATATAAATAATAAATAAAAAAACCCTAATCCAAAACCCTAAATCCTAAACCCTAAACCCCAAACCCTAAAATCTACAACCCCAAAACTTAAACTCTGAACCCTAAACCCTAAACCATAATGCCTAAACCCTAAAAAACTAAAAATCTTATCCTAAACTAAATAAAACCTAAAAATAAATAAATAAAAAAAGCCAAACCTAAATAAAATAAATAAAATAAAATAAAGTAAAAACATAAACTAAAATATAAACCTAAACCTATAATAAACTAAATAAAATAAAATAAAAAATAAAACTAAAACTAAAATAAATAAAATAAAAACCCAACAAAATAAATAAAAAATAAAACCTAAATAATTAAATAAAATAAAATAAAATAACCCTAAAATAAAATAAAATAAAACTAAATCATAAACCTAAAATATAAACCTAAAATAAAATATAAAATAAATAAATAAAATACCTTAAACTTTAAAACCTAAACCTAAAAATAAAATAAAATAAACTTAAAACTAAAATAAATAAAACCTAAACTTAAACCTAAAATAAACTAAACCTAAAACCTAAATAAAATAAAATAAACTAAAACCCTAAACCTCTGAAAATAAAATCTAAAAAAACCTAAAATAAAAACCTGAATATAAAAAATAAACCTAAACCTAAACTAAATTAAAAAAACCTAAACTTTAAAATAAAATAAAAAATAAAACTAAAATAAACATAATCTACACTTGAACCTAAATTAAACTAAAATAAAAACCTAAACTTAAAGCTAAAATAAACTAAATAAAATAAAAATAATCCTATTAATTAAATTAATAAATATCTAAAATAAAATCCTAAACCTATCGGGTTTAAAATCCTAAACCTTAAATATAACCTAAACCCTAAATCCTAAACTCACCCAACCCTAAAACCTACAACCCAAACCAACCCAAAACCCTAACCCAACCAACCCCACCTTAATCCAGAACCAAAAACTAAAATCTAAAGCTAAATAGTATAAAAATTTAAAATAAAATAAAAGCCTAAGATAAAACCTAAACCTAAACCTAAACTTTAACCCAAAAATAAAATATAATAAAAAAATAAAAAAACTAAAAATTAATAAATAAATACTTAAACTAAACTAAAAAAAATAAAATAAACCTAAAATAAAAACCTAAATAAAATAAGAACTAAATGAAAAAATATAATAAACCTAAAATATAAATATAAAACAATACATAAAATAAATAAAAATAAAACCTAAAATAAACTAAAATAAAAAAACCAAAACCTAAAATAAATAAAATAAAATAAACCTAGACCTAAATTAAAATAAGAAAAAACCTAGACCTAAAATAAACTAAACCTAAACCCTAAACTAAATAAAATAAAATTAATTAAAAATAAACCTAAACCTAAAAATAAAACTTAATAAAACCTAAAATTAAAACCTAAACCTAAACTTAAAAAGTAAAATAAAGACTTAAACCTAAACCTAAAAATAAAAAAATAAAATAAAAATAAACTAAACTAAAAAAATAAACATAAACAAAACCTAAACCTAAAAAATAAACTAAAATAGATAAACCTAAAAATAAAGAAAATAAACTAAATAAATACTAAAATAAACTTAAATAAAAAAAATAAACCTAAATAAAATAAAAATAAAATAAACTAAAATAAAATAAAATAAACTAAAAAAACTAAAAAAAAACTAAACCTATCGGGTTTGCTGATGTTTTAAACCTAAACCTAAACCCTAAACCTAAATCCTCTATCCACCATACACTACTAACTTTCAGTGATCTAACCTACTACCAAACCACTACTAAACTACTAACTACCTCCCCAGATCTTACTGACCCTACCTAAACCCTAACCCTAACTTCCACTGTACCCTACCTAAAATCCTAAATTAAATAAAACTAAACTCTACCACTCCCCCAAATCTAAACCTCCTAAACTTAAACCCTAAACCTAATGTTACTTAAACTAAACCTCCCTAATAAACAAAACTTAAATAAACCCTACCCAACCCTAAAAATAAATCTAAAGTAAATAAAATCTAAATAAATAAAATATAACTTAAACTTAAATAAAATAAACATTAAATAAAGACCCAAACAAAAAACCTAACCAAAACCTAAAATAAAATAATAAAATAAAATAAAAATAAATAAATAAAACTAAACTAAGCTAAAAAAATGAATAAGAATAAAATCTAAATAAATAAAAATAAAATAATAAAATAAAATAAAATAAATCTAAAATAAACCTAAAATAAAACTAAATAAAACCTAAACATAAAATAAACTTAAAAATAAATAAAAAACAAAACCTAAATCCAAAACTAAAAAGAAAAAGTAAATCTAAAATAAACAAAATAAAATAAACTTAAACTAAACTAAATAAACTTAACTAAAATATAACTTAAACCTAAACCTAAAATAAACTAAACCTAAACCTAAAATAAAATAAAATAACTAAAATAAAACTCTAAAAAATTAAAATCTAACTAAAAGCCTAAACTAATCTAAATCTAAATAAAATATAAACTATAAATATAACATAAAATAAAATAAATAACTTAATAAAATAAATAAACTAAATAAAACCTAAATCCTACCTACATACCTAAAAATATCATAACCCTAAACCTTACCCTCCATTCCCCTATCAACTCACCTTAAACCCTAAATTTAACTTAATCAACCTCTAAGCCCACCCCACCACAGGCCCAAACCCTATTCTAACCACTACCTAAACCCACCTAAACCCTAAACCTACTACTTCTATAAACCCTAAACTACCCTGACTCTCTACCACACCTCCCACTAACCTGGACCTAATCCACTATCCCTACCAATCTTCACCTAAATTACCCTATGCTCCTAAACCCTAAAAAAAACTTAGGCTAAAATAAAATAAAATAAAATAAATAAAACTTAAAACTAAAACCTAATCACTAAATTATAAAATAAAAATAGTAAAATAACATAAAAATAAACTTAAAATAAAACCTAAATAAAACCTAAATAAAATAAAAGCTAAATGTAAAATAATAAAAACAAAATAAAATAAAATTAAAACTATATAAAACCTAAACCTAAAATAAAACTTTAAATAAATAAAAATTAAAAAACAAATAAAAATAAAAAAACTAAACCTAAAAATAAAATAAAATAAAATAAACCTATAAAAACTAAATAAACTAAACTAAATAAATAACCAAACTTAAACCTAAATAAACTAAACCTAAACCCTAAACTAAAATAAATAAAACTAAAATAAACCTAAACTAAAAAAATAAAACCTAAAAGACCTAAAATAAAAACCTAAAACCTAAATCCTAAACCCTAAACCCTAAACTTTAAACTTTAAAAAGCTTAAAACCTAAACCTAAACTATATAAACCTAAAAAAAAAAATATTAAAACCTAAACAAAAGAAATAAATTAAAATAAAAAAGCATAAACTAAGACCTAACCTAAACTCTAAAAAAAAAAAAAATTAAAACTAAATTAAAATAAATCTTAAACTAAACTAAAACCTAAATAAAATAAAAAACTAAAATAAGTAAAATAAAACAAACATAAAATAAGATAAATTAAAATAAAAACTAAATAAGAACTTAAACTGGAATAATAAACCTAAAAATATATAAAAAATTAAACCTAAACCTTGAACTAAAAAAAATCTAAACCTTAAATAAAAATAAAATAAACCTAAACCTAAACTAAGATAAACTAAACTAAAATAAATAAAACCTAAACCTAAACCTAAAATAAAATAAAATAAACTAAAATAAACTTAAACTACTTAAAAATAATACATATAAATAAACCTAAAATTAAAACTTAAAACTACATAAAGGAAAATAAAACCTAAACATAGACTTAAAATAAGAAAAATAAAACTCAAACCTAAAAAATGAAATAAAAATAAAACTAAACTAAAAAATAAATCTAAACTTAAAAAATAAACTGAACTAAATATAAATATAAATAAGTTAAAATAAAAAAAAATAAACTAAAATAAAAAGAAAAATAAGCTAAATAAACTAAATAAACTAAATAAACCTAAACTTACATGTTTACTTAATTTTAAAAAATAAAAAAAAAATAAAAAAAATAACAGATAAATAAAAAAACCCTAAACCATAAACCTACAACTCTATACCCTAAACCCAGAACCCTCCTCCCCCAAGCGCTCTCTTGTTCTCTGGTGATTTTTAATCCCTATTGGTGCCGTGTGCTTGACTTGGGATTTCTGTGTCTTTGGCTTCGATTTTGATCAATTTCGAAGGCTTGAATGACATCTAGTAGTTTGCATGATATTTTATCATCCATGGTTATGGTGAGCTCTAGTCCTTGGGTTCCACCTAAAAATATGGATGTTTTGGCTAGGGCATTTGACATTTTGGGGATTGGCCACCCTAATGCTGCATCTTCCATTAAATCTTTTAAGGAAGCACTCTCTAGTAAGATTTCTCCCTCTGTTGAGTCGGTTAATCTCTTCTCAACATCTTTTTGAGGTTTGTCGGCTGTAATGTGCTCTAATGTGGATGTTGAAAAGTTGACAAACCCTTTGAATTTTCTCTTATCAGTAAATTTTCTTTGTATCATCTGAATTTGGAAAATATCTACTCTTTTTTCCATAATATCAAGCTTATGGGTGCCTTCTTGATTAGTCTTATTGACCCTCAGCATATACTGATTTAACTTCCTAATGATCTAGATTATCCTTGTGTTTTTTACATCATTCTTATTTCATCCTTAGTTGTCAAATGAGTTTGCTGAGTAGTCACCCCTTTTGACATTAAGGAGAATCTCCTATTATCCACAATGGTTATTTCTTCCTAATATGCACATTCATTTTGTTACCCATCATGTGGTTTTTTTTATTGGGGTTTTATTTGTTACCTTTGCAACTCAAAGCTGATTTAGTGATCTCACCATCTATGGCTCGATCCTCATTGAATTAAACATAAATAAAAAATACCTAAATAAGTTTGGATTTACGCTAAAAAATATGGGTATTTGCAAAAGGTTGAATTGGAGAACCTTCTGATTTTTTGTTCCCATTGTAAAAAACATGGGAATGATAATTCAGAATGTTTTATTCTCCATCCCCACTTAATAAAATAAATTCCTTCTAAGAAAAATGTAGTCTCTACCCATAAGTTGATTCCTACTTATGTTAAATGACCTCGATCCTAAGGATGGTATGAAAGCTATTGATGTTGATTCCTTTAATATCAGGGTTAATCCTGTTGAACATGATTCAGCTTTTAATGTTGGTAGGGATTCGGCCAATATTCAAAATGGGAAGGATGATTTACTTCTTATTCCTTATTTGAATTTGAATAATTCTAATGCAGAGAATAATAAATCTTCTAAGTTATTAGAAGATGATTCTATTTCCTCTAATTATATTCCTGCATCTATGCCAGCTTTGATCGATGAAAATGATGCTTTTAATGAGGCTTTAAATGATGTCGAGCATGTTGGAAACATTTTTGATCCAGATTTTAGTACTTGTTCTTTAATTACTTCTAAATCATCTCCATCTCTCATTTCTAATCTTGATATTCATGTTAATCCTACTTTTCAACTAAATATGGATTTGGAAGAAGTTGAACTCCCCTCTAAGCACTTGGATATTTCATTTAAATCTATGACCAATGTTACTAAATCTTACTCGGTAGTTGATGCTCTCTTGCTTCTTGACATGCTTAATTACAATAGAAATCAGAATGCTGAATTATTTTATCATTTTAATCATACTAAAATCTTCTTTCTCAAGTTTGTTTTAAAATTTCCCACATCCTTCATGAAGGTAATGCTTGTCTTTGATTACTAACTTTGAACTTAACTACACTTTATTTGACAACTAAACTTTGCCTATACTATTAAGAGGTTTGATTAATATAGATAATACTGGATTGCCTTATCTAAAATTATAAATTCTTGGCTTAGTTTTTTCTGTTGGTTTTTAATGATCTTTTGCTTTTGGTTGCCTCTTGTTAAACCCTCTTTGGGTTATGGTTATCTACTTATTTTTCTCTCTTTGGCCATAGCTTGGTTATGTTATTAATCTATTACTTTTGGACTAGCCTTATTTTTACTACCTGGTGGTTATTATAAGTGCAGCCTAGGTTCTTCTTATTTTTTCAACTTGGTGGCTTCTGTCTATCTAGATATGTGTTTATCACAATTTTCCCTTGTCTACATTTTAAATCCTCCTTTTGGGTTGTGGCTATCGTTGATGTAGGTTTTTCTTTCTTGTATGGGGTTTGCCTCTTTTCTGGGCTGCTTGCTAACTTACCTAATTTGGATCTGCTACTGTGGTGGTTGACAGGGTTGCATTGTTGGCTTGAAATTTTTGCTGGTTAGGTTGGTTTTATGGCTGGCTGTTTTGGCCATTTTTTATTTTATATTGGTGATTAATCTGGGGGGCTATTGGTGGTTTATCTCTTGCTTGATTTTGGCATGGTGCACATTGTTGGTTGGCTGTAATTTTCTCTATTTTGTTGACTGTGGCTTGGTGGTTGGTTTTGCTAATTTTGTTTTATTTCTTTTGGTTGTGGTTTTGACCTCATCCTATATTGGCCTTCCTCTCTTGGCTGCAGGAGCTTTGGATTTGGGTATTATTTTGGATTGGCTTGTTGAAGGCTATTTTGTGGCTGTTAGTTGGTCTCGGGTGCTGGTGGCTTGGTTGGGTGCTTTTATTGCTGTTGTTCTTATTGGTTGGCTTGTAGTCTATCTTACTAGGCTTTGTACCTTTTTGCCTTTGGCTAGTTGTTCTACTTAGCTGGATCATATTTTATTTTGCGTTGGTTGGGTTTAATTAGTTCTTTATCTTACCCTTTCCGATTGTCTTGGGTGATTTTATCTTGATGATGCAATTAGTCTTTACACTTACTTGGGTCTTCTACTACTATGGTGGTTGGCTAGGAGGATATGTTGGCTGGCTAGTTTGGTTGGTTGTATTAGCTGGCTGGGTTGGTTGGAGGGGTGGCTATTTTGGCTGCTTTTTCCTGGTCTATTGGTGACTGCTCTGGGAACCTGCTAGTGTTCTTTTTATGACCTGTATTTCTGGTTTCCTCCTACTTTGTTTTTTCTCTCTTGGCTGTAGCTGACCCTCTTTTTCCTATTTGGGTGGTAGCCTTATTGCCCACCCCTTTTGCAATTAGGCTGGGTGTTTTTACTAGCTCTTTTTTCTTCTTTGTTGGTGGAGGATATAAGCACTTGTGTTTTTCTTTTTTGCTCTTATTGGTCTTTGGTTTGTGTTGTTACCTATGTCATAAGCTTGTTCCTTTTTATTTTGTTATTCCTTTTTGGTGGTGGCTTTGGTGGTGCTCTCTTGTCTTATCTATCTTTGATGGTTGGTTGATTATCTTCCTTATTGGGCTTAGTTGTTTAGGTGTCTTGGTGGTTGGCTGTTATGTTTATTGTTTGGAGGATTTTGTTGCCTTCCTGGATGACATATTCTGGATGATGGGCAACATGAGGTATGCTGGCTATGATGGCCTAGATGTTTCTCGCTCTTTCTTCTTTTTGTTGGTAGTGTTATATGTAATTGTAACCCTTCTCCTGAAGTTTGGATGCATACACATAGTGTTGCTCCTTAAGATGATTATAACTGAGCCTAAGCCTTTTTTTTCATTTCTCATTTTATTTGCTCTTACTTTTTATGCTTGGTTAATTGTACTCATCCCTTCAAAAGTATGTTGTAGATTTCTTTTATAGATTCAGAGAGTCTTGTAGGTGGATCTTGCTGGTATAAGACCAACCAAATGAAGTTTCCTGCTGCTCACATGGATTTTTTTGTTGATGATTTTTGGTTTTCTTTGCTTTATTTCCTTCATTATTGAAATAGTTAGATTTACATCTTTAGGATTTATTGTAGCTCTTTTTGAGAGGTTAGAGATTACCCTATAAGGACTTTGTACTTTTCTTTATTCAATAAAATTTCCTTAATTTTCTTTAAAAAATAACCTTAAACCCTAAAACCCTAATCCCTAAACACTAAACCCTAAATCCTAAAACCCTAAACCCTTAACTCTAATACCTAAAATCTAATCCTAAACCTAAAGTAATCCCCAAACCCTAAACCCTAATCACTAAACCTAATAAGCCCTAAAAACCTAAAAACATAAACCTAAACTAAATAAAACCTAAAAATAAAATAAATAAAAAAAACCTAAACCTAATTAAAATAAAAGTAAAATAAAATGAAAAAACTAAAACCTAAACCTAAATCCCCAAACCTAAAAATAAAATAAAAACTAAAATAAAATAAAATAAATAAAACCTAACATAAATAAAATAAAATAAACCTAAGGTAAAACATAATAAAGAAAACTAACGTAAAATAAAAATAAAATAAAAAATCTAAATAAATACCTAAAACTAAAAAAATCCAAAAAACATAACCTAAAAATAAATAAAAAAAACCTAAACCTAAACTAAAAGAAAAAACCTAAACCTAAAATAAAAATAAAATAAACCAAACCTAAAATAAAATAAACAAACCTAAACATAAACTTAAAATAAACTAAACCTAAACCTAAACCTAAACTAAATAAAATAAAATAAATTAAAACCTAAACTTAACTAAAAATTAAACCTAGAAATAAAACTAAAATAAAACTAAAACCTACCTAAAATAAAATAAAACCTAAACTAAACCTAAAAGAAAATTAAAATAAACTCTGCTAAAATAAACCTAAGCTAAACCTATAATAAATTAAAGATAAAATGCTAAACTAAAATAAATAAACTAAAATAAAATAAAATCAAATAAACCAAAATAAAATAAAACTAAATTAAGTAAATAAATAAACTAAACATGGGTTTGCTTGGTTTTAAAAAAACCCTACCACCCCTTTGCTAAACCACCCTAAAACTACCTAAATCTAACCCAAATCCTAAACCCTAAATCCACCCCAACCTAAACCACCTAAAACTACTAAACCCTAAAATCCACACACTAAACTTTAAACCCTCACCTAAATCCTCCTTAAATCCCAAACCCTAAAAACCCAAAATAACTAAATAAATTTAAAAATCTAAACCCTAAAACTTAACCTAAACTAAACCTAAACAAACCAGAATGGGCAAAACCATGATGTGAATCAGTCAAGATGATCTAAAATGGTGGTGGAGGCAAAGCGGAGGCAAGCTGTTATATGGTGGTGGGGATGCAGGTGTTGGTGGATATGGAGGTGGTGGTGGCTGTGGTGGTTATGGAGGTGAGAATGAAGGTTCTGAGGTGGTGGTGTGAGGAGGGAGAGATCAAGGATATGATGGTGGATCCTGCTACTCTAGAGGATGGAGGTGGTTTTAATGGGGACTGGAGAAACTGAAGAACGACCAATCCGATCTGCTGCTTATGGACTTGTGCCTTTAGAGTAGAGACGGTTCTAGCTAACTAAGGTTTTTGATTTGTTCTATGCGTGATCATTTATGATCTATGTCATCTCTTATGACTTAGAAAACTTGGCGTGTTAATTGGTTGATGAAATCAAAAAGAAGAAATATTTAATATGAATTTGTTCTCTGTTAAAAAAAACCAAAAACCCTAAACCCTAAACTAAAACTTGAACCACAACTTAAAACTCCAAAACCCTAAAACCCCAAAACCCTAGCCTAAACCCAAAACATAAACAAAACCCTAAACCCCCAAACCCTAAACACTAAACCCCAAACCCTAAACCTCAATAAACCACAAACCTAAAAAAAAAAAACCTAAAACCTAAACTAAATAAAACCTAACAAATAAAATAAATAAAAAAATCTAAAACCAAAATAAAATAAAATAAAATAAAATAAAATAAAAAAAAAACCTAAACCTAGGGAAAATAAAATAAAAATAAAATAAACTAAAATAAAATAAATAAAATACTAAACTTAACTTAAATAAAAACTAAACCAAAATTAAAATAAAATAACCTAAAATAAAATAAAATAAAATCTAAATAAATCTAAACCAAAATAAACCTAAAATAAAATCTAAAATAAATAAAAATAAAACCTGGACCTAAAATAAAATAAACCTAAACTAAAATAAAATAAACAAATAAATAAACCTAAAAATAAACTAAACCTAAACTAAAATAAAAAATATAAATAAAATAAACCTAAACTTAAAAATCCTAAAAAAATAAAATGAACCTAAATCTAAACAAAATAAAATAAAACTTAAACCTAAATAAAATAAAATAAAACTAAACTTAAAATAAACTAAACCTAAACCTAAAAAAATAAACTAAAATAAAATCTAAATTAAAATAAACTAAACTAAATAAAAATAAAATAAACCTAAATATAAATAATAAAAATAAATTAAAATTAATTAATAAAATAAACCTATGGGTTTAAATAATTTAAAATTAATAATAATAAAAAAAACCCAGGCCCAAACCCTAACCTCAAAAACCAAACTATCCCTAAACCACAACCTGACCTACCTAAACCCTCAACCATAAACCACTGAGTCCACACCCAAACCCTAAACTCCAGGCCCTAAACCACAAACCTGAGCCTTGGCCTTAAAACCAACATCTAAACCCAGGCCCGAGCTAAAACCTAAACCCAAATTTCAACATAAACCTAAACTTAAAACATAAAAATAAAATAGATAAATAAACTTAAGTCTAAATAACTAATAAAATAAATAAAATACCTAAACTAAAACCAAACCTAAAAATAAAGATAAAATAAAATAAAATAATAAAATGAAACTAAAATAAAATAAATAAGAGCCTAAACTAAATTAAAATTAAATTAACCTACCAATAAATAAACTTAAATAAAATAAAACTAAATGTAAAATAATGAACCTAAAATAAAAATAATAAAACCTAAACCTAAAAACTAAAAAATAAATAATAAAATAAAACCTAAACCCTAAACTAAAAAAAATATAAACTTAAAATAAACAAAATAAATTAAACCTAAACATAAACTATAATTAACTAAACTAAAATAAATAAAACCTAAAACTAAACCTATAAACTAAACCTAAACACTAAACTAAATAAAATAAAATAAAAAAATAAACTGGCTAAACTAAAAAAATAAACCTAAAGTAAACCTAAAATAAAAGCTAAAACCTACAAAATAAAATAAAACCTAAACCAAAACCTAAAATAAAGAATAAACCTAAACCATAAAATAAAAATAAAACTAAATCAAAATAATAAACTTAAACTAAACCTAAAATAAATTTAAATAAAAACTTACTAAGATAAATAAACCTAAAATAAATAAACTAAACTAAATAAAATAAAATAAAATAAAATAAAATAAAATAAACTAAAATGACTCTGGGTTTGATTTAAAAACATAAACCATAAACCATCCCAATCTAAACCCTAAACTAACCCTCTTATGGCCCTACCTATGGCTCTACCACTGTAACCCACCCTACTATCCACCTGAGCCTCAAACCTAAATCTTGAGTGAAACACTAAACCCTATGCCTACCACTCCATCACCCCAAACCTACACCACAAACCCAAAACTAAAACCAAAACCCAACCTAACCCCCAGTAAACCTAAACCCTAAACCCTAAACTTAAAAGCATAAACCCTAAAACCCTAAACCCTAAAGCCTAAATCCTAAAGCCTAAATCATAAACCTTAGGCGATCACACATGCATTGTACATGACATGTGAGGGCTCTATGTCGAGGGCATTGAAGAAGAAAATCTTCATGGGATAAGGTTTGAATTTGATTTGATTATATGATTTATGGAAAGAAGATCCATTGGGGATAAGAATCAATAATTCACCAAGGATTAAGAGCGAATCAAATTTAATTTATTTTCTTTTAATTGATGTGGAGGCATATCTGCTAGGGATATGGGCTCGAGTCTGCTGGGGATCGGGTATATGATCTTCCACTAAGGAAACAAATTTAGGATATCCACTGAGGATTGGGACTTGAGTTTGATTTCATATATTTGTTTGCGGATGTATCCACTCAGGATAAGAGTTTGGTTGGATTTCTTTGATTTAGACTCTACAGGGGAGTTGGTTTAATTTGGCTCTATTGGGGAGGTCAGTTTTGAATTTGATTTGTTTGCTTGACTTGTTTTTATATGATTTGGGGCTCCACTATGGAGAAGGGTGTGATTTAACTCCACTGGGGAATATCGAATTGGGTTTAATTTAATCTGAGTTAATGTATAGACCCTATCAGTGTGCGATGGACCCACTGAGAAGGGGTTATATCAGCCTTGAACTACCTCAGGTTTACAAATCCAAAGGGATAGTCTCTCGGCTGCGGGGTAGAGCTAGCCAACCTAAGGGGTTGCTTTTTGGTGTGCAACGGCTATGTGCTAGGAAGAAGGAGTAGCATACTTACATCATTCAAAGCAAGGAACAACCACTAGGATACCTATTGGATGAACAACAAATCAAACCTGACCTAAGGTGACTACTGAGTGAATACCGCTGGGGACTTATGCCAACTCAAAAGTAGTTAGGATTAATTTTATCTTAATTTCATGTGATTTGATATAGTTTGTTTGGTTTTGATTAATTTTGAATTAAGGGAATATCCACTAGGGATGTGAGCTCGGTCAAATTTGATAGATTTAATTTATGGAACAGGTCGGTGTGCGATGGACCCATTAAAAAGGGGCTATATCAGACTTGTCCTATCCCAAATTTACAAATCCAAAGGGATAGTCTACTTACCATGGGGTAGATCTAGCTAACCTAAGGGGCTGCCTTTTGGTGTGCAATGACTGTGCTAAGAAGAAGGCATAGTAGACTTACATCTTCTAAAGCAGGGAATAACTGCTGGGTGACCTATTGGTAGCATAACAAATCAAACTCAACTTACAAGCAGCTACTGAGTGAATTTTCACGGGACTTTTATTCAAGAGTAGTGGAGATTCCTATAAGAGTTTCTTGACACTAAAGATAGGATACACTTGGGAAATGGTACCCTAGGGTGTCCTCTTAATCCATAAATGAATATATATTATATTTATATGTTTGCATGCACACTATTGGTGCAAGGGACCACACGAGAAGGGGTTATGTGACCCTCGATTTACTAGACCAATGTAGAATCTGCACATCCATAGAATGGATTCTCCAACCATAGGAGTGGTTACTAGGAAAGAGGAACTATCCAATTCGATAGTAACCGAGGTAGTGTCTAAATCAGGCTGCAAAGGATGTGATCCAAATATAGTGCCCATAGGGGAGGTGCCACCAGGGGCATTATCCTTAGCACTGAAAAAGTAAGCATATAGTTGTACGGTGGCCAACTCAAGGAGAAAGCATAGCAGACTTACATTTGCCATGAGTGGTGTATCCTAAGGTGGGAGAACCAACCAACCTAAGGTGTATCCATGAGTGGTGTATCCATCAACATAGTGAGAACCAACCAACCTAAGGTGCTCGTCGATTAATGAAATGATCAACCTAGAAAGAAAGCGTGTAGGCTTACAACTTTTTAAGCAAACCTGATCATCAGGATAGTCTATCGTTGACAGGACAGATGCTATCTGACCTAGAGTGACTACTAAACGAGGAGCCCCGAAGAATTATTGGACCCATGCTTGAAGTAGTCATGAGGGAAGGAGCCACTAGGGGAGTTATCCTAAACCTCTAATTTACTCGACCTAGTCAATGAATGAAGGCTAATCCAAGAAGAAAGCGTAGCAGACTTACATCCTCTTAAACAAATTCAACATGAGGTAGCTTACTAGCCATGTAGTAAGGCCTACTAAAATAATAAGGTGCTCGTCAATGTCAAGTGGCCAAGGAAGTAAAGTGTAGCAGAATTACATCCTCCAAACCAAGAAGACCACTAAGGTAATACACTAGAAAGGTAGCACGTAAGACCGACTTAGAATAGTCACTGAGTGAGTGCCATTGGGGCGTTATCTCAACTAAGAGTTGCCCGAGATAGAAGATATGTGTTTATTTTATATGCTTGTGTGTAATTTGTGTTTATGTTGTGTCGATGATCGATATGATGCCACTCGGGTTCCTTACACCTACCCTAAATACATCGTGGCAGATTTAAAAACAAGAATACTTTCAACATGGAAGAGATTGAATTCAAAATGGAATTTTCATTGATGATAATTATTTTTAAACATGATTTATAATATTTCTATAAGTAGAGCCCATTGACTAGAAGATTTGGGCGTTCTTCATTATAATTAATAAGATGATAAGATCTTCCTTGGTAGGCCTTCTTTATGGAAAAAGGGCCTTCCAAAGTAGGTTTAAACTTGCCTCCCATATTATGACGGGTAATAATCAGTCTCTTTAGAATTAAAATAAGCTCTCCTACATGAATAGTTCTAGGACATATCAACTTGTTGTGAGCTTGAAACATTTTAGCTTTGTATAACTTGAGGTTTTGGCATGCTCACATGAGTCTCTCCTCCAAACCTTCAAGCTCTTCTAACTGTAACTTGGTGTTCTCTTTTGTTTTTATCCTACTACCCACAACAATCCTTAGTGATGGGAGTTGGACTTCTAATGGTACAATGAATTCAGACCCATACACTAAGGAAAAAGGAGTAGACTAAGTTGGAGTTCTATATGAGGTGTGGTAGACCCACAAGGCTTCAAGTAACTACTAATCCCACTATCGCTTGTTATTGTCATGTGTCTTCTTTAGTATTCAGATGAGAGTTTTGTTGAAGGCTTCTGCTAAGCCCTTTACCCTCGGATAATTGATTATAGAATATCTCCAATCTATGTTGTGTCTTTGGGAAAAATTATTGATCTCGGTACTCTTGAATGCAGTACCATTATCAGATATAATTTGTCAAGGCACTCCATACCTATATATGATATGGTTACTAAAAAATAGGAGCACATGCTGAGTTGTGACCTCTTTGAGCAGAATCTCCTTCGCCCATTAGGAAAAGTAGTTAGTAGCAGCTAAGATGAATCGATGTCCCTTGGAAGAAGGAGGATCAATTGGACCCACTATGTCGGTACCCCAACACTCGAACGGCCTTGAGGCCAATGTAGGATGTAGAATGTTGGGTGGTTGTTGTAGGACCACACTATTTGACATTGGTGGCATCACCTAGCTATATCCATGCAATATTTGATCATTAATGGCCATTATTATTCTAGTATCTTAAT
Source organism: Cymbidium sinense (assembly GCA_021442155.1). NCBI lineage: Eukaryota > Viridiplantae > Streptophyta > Magnoliopsida > Asparagales > Orchidaceae > Cymbidium > Cymbidium sinense. The sequence goes on along the minus strand of JAKCPB010000796.1, from coordinate 112,823 downwards.
CTTGGCTTTCATCTTCAGATCAGATTGGTTGGCTCCACATAATCCGAGTGTACCAAGATCATATGAGCTTCATACTTGTCTAAACAATGTAACCACATATGATTGAAAGACGTACAAGACACCATCCACAAGAGCATAAGAAAGTTCTATCTGCTTCATCTAATGGGCTTGGGAGTTCTCTTGAGGTATTTTACCATTATTTAGGTAATCCATGAATGGTTGCCTCTAAGCTAACTCGTCCTTCTTGGCAATGACAACCTCCCCTTCAAGAGTGTACTTTTTGATGAGTTCAATATTAATAAGGGATAAGACTTGTCTATTTTGGACCTTTATGGATATGGACTCATCCTCCAGACATGTCAACTCCTTAACAAGCTTGGCTAAAGCATACACTACATCGTTCTCTCCTTAAGGAATCTTATAAATGGTAACCTCTTAGATTTGGGCCAACAACTCCATGGTGTACTTATGGTAGTGATGGAGCTTGAGCTTTATAACCTTATAGGAACCAATGATTTGGTTGATAACTAGAGAATCCAAGATGTTGATGTTCGATGCTTAGAGTAATGGCTAACTCACTAGCAATCGAGCCTCATATTTAGCTTCATATTGGTGCAAGGATTGGATGATGATATGAGAATCTCATCACATTACGATATAAGAGAACTATTCCAACCCGCCTTTTTCTTGAATAGTAGATTGTGATTCTTCTCCTCTTTGAGAGGAAGCTGCACCATCAAAGTACATCTCTGAATAGTAAATGTTAGTATCCCCTAAGTTCATGATTTGATCATTGGGGAGATCATCACTAAGTAGAGAGTAAGCAGGAAGTCAATGTGTTCTAATATATCCACTATCGCTTGTCATTTCACCGTACGGAGGGGTATAAAGGAAATGTCAAACTACAAGAGGATTATGGACCATGCTAACACCCGATAGCATCACCATGTCATGAGATATTGTAGTGGATTGATCAGAGATTAAGTTCACTTATGAAAGCATGTAGTGTTGTATGGGGATGCAAAGATTAAAGATAGGCAATGCTTCTCAATGGGTGGATAATTAACCTAGTAGGGATTAGATGATGACCGAGGTAGTAGAGTGCATTTTCCTTCCTTCATCATTGGCTTGGGAACAAAGCACCAAGGAGTCATCTAACATAGCAGGTAAATAATGAGTGGCTGAGATACTAGAACTAGGGTGTCATAGGTAATGCTTGATGTCTTCAAAGGCATGCTCACCCTTATCATCCCACTTGAACTTGGCATCCTTTTTGACAAGTGCTGAGAATTGACATCTTCCCAATAGGTTGGATATAAAACATATTAGATACTCCAACTACCCTTGGAATGATCTGAGTTGAGTTAAACTTTTAAGGGGTAGCATTTCTAATATCACCTTGATCTTCTTCGAAATGATTTTGATTCCCTAGTGTTGGATAACAAACCCAAGGAATTTTATTGAAGCTACTATTAATACACACTTCAGGAGGTTCATTTTGAGGTTAAATTGTCTTAACTGTTCGAAAACTACTCTCAAGTCAAAGAGATGGCCTTCCTTTTATACTTTTGACCATGAGATCATCGACATAACTGACTAAATGATGAATAAGTTCATCAAAGATTTGAGTCATAGCACCGGGTATGTAGCACCAACATTTTAAGGAAAAGGCATGACCTTATAGCAATAGATTTTGATCGAGGGTTCTAAAGCAGGTGTTTCATCTTCGGGCCATCTTATTTGGTTAAATCTGAGCCATCCATGAAAGAGAAGACGCATGAGATGAGGCAATGTCCACCATCGCTCGGATTGGAAATTCATCTTTTGGACATGCCTTATTTAAATCTAAAATTGAAGCATATGTGAATTTGGCCATTATTTTCTTAATTGATGATGTAACCGTAGGTGTTTTTCTTCCCAGATGAAGCCAACATCGATCAATTTTTTGACTTCATAAATGACCTATTGTTCTATGTCTAATCGCATGAGTCTAAGAGCTTGTTTGATATGGTTAGTAGTAGGCCCTATTGCTAGTTTATAGACTGCTATGTGAGGAGCCAATCTAGGCATCTCTTCATTAATCCATGCAAAGCAGTCCTTAAACTTAGTCAATAGCCTAACTAAGTCATTAATTTTAATTTCATTCAACAAAAAAATTGATGTATGTCGGGGGTGGATCTTCTTTAGTTTCCATATTAATTTTCTTGAGCTCGTCAATGGTTAACTTGATCTCTTCTTCAAATTCTGGTGCATCTTTGACTTCAAAATCATCCGATCATCTAAGTTTCTAAGCAAGCCTCCTCATATGAGTTAATGTGATTTGAAAAGAACCTATCAAATTCCAAGTGATTGGTGATGACTAAGAAGTAATCATCATTGATGGACCCACTATCAATCCTTAGTTGGTCTTGATTGAGAGCTTTTGCATTTGTTCTTCTATATTCTTTCAAAGTAGTCCGACTTGTGCCACTAATTAAGTAGTATTAACCCTTTCTTTGCTAAATTATGAACACAAGGCAAGTACCAATCAAAAGGTAATTCTATTAAATCTTTATATGAATCATCATCCTCAAGTTCTACATCAACTACTTGACTTGAGGATGATGCTCTAGAAAGAACCTCCGAGTCTTCACACTATGGATGACTTAGGGGCTTCCTTAACTACCAAACCCTCAGCTTTTTGAGAGAAAAGTTAGGTTAGAGCTAAGGTTCCCAAATAATGCTTAACTATTTCATATATAGACTTGGATACACTTTGCTATGCATTAGAGCCTAGTCTTCATGACTATCTAGCTCAAGTGTCACCTCCAAGGGAATCTACTACTGAGAAGAGCAGGCTAGTGTGCTAACCATATAAGACTCATCCTATGAACTAGATTCTAAGTTTATAAGGATAGTAGGTGTACTCTTGGTAGCTGGGATATATCTTCTATTGGGTGGCCAATAAGGAGGTTTTCACCCCTGACCGCTCCTAACCACCTCTTCCTACCTAGTGGAGGTTAGGTCATCGTACCCATATGTTCGAATGGAGTAATGAACTATGGGTGGAATCTAATGTCAGGCTCCACTTCCTCCTCCAAGTCTATTTCCACTCCCTTTATCTTATTTTCTTTTTCTTTTCTTTTCTTTTTTTCTTTTTTCTTTCTCTTTCTTTTTTTTTATTTTTTAACTTTGGCCAAGTTCGTGAGAATAGACTTGTTGATTTTGACAGAGGTAGTAAGCCGCATCCTCATATACACTGACCTCATGAACTGTAAATGACTTGAGATCTCCTTTGACATAGTAGACAATCCCACCTCTCACAAACTTCATACACTGATGTAGAGAGGATGGAACTATGTTGTTCTCATGTATCCATGGTCTGTCGAGCAAAGCGTTGAAAGATGTATCCGAGTCTATAATGTGAAACTTGGCTTCGTCTTCCAATCATCTATCCAAGGGAAAACACTATGGAGCCTAAGGCATTGACCTCACTTTGGAGTGTCGATTCAATCTTCCCATCTTAGACTTAGGAGTCTTCTACACACTAAGACTTCCCTAGTCATAAGATACTTCCAACAATTAGGTAAACATTTAACTTAAGCCTAAAGAGTTGAAAGTGTTAACCATAGGATTAGGTTATGCCTTAGGGATTAGGATAATCCACCTACCCTGCAACCCAAATCAAATCCATGTTCTCCTTCTCAAACCTCACCTCAAGTTCAATTTAAACATCAAATTCAAATCCAAATCCAAACCCAAATTCCAAAACCAAATGATTGAAGCCCATGATCAAATCAAACTTGAAACCCTTCTAAGCCATATATGACCTATCCCATGGACTTAGCCAAATCTTAATCCAAATCAATCAAAAATCAATTGATTTTCTCATAATAAATTTATATATTCAATCATCTTCCTAAATATAAATGAAATCTACATTCAAATAATCAAAACTAAATAAAATTAAATTAAAACCCTTCCTAAGCCATATGACCTATCCCATGGACTTAGCCAAATCTTAATCCAAATAAAGTCAAACTCAATTGATTTTCTCACAAATTAATCATATTTTTAATCATCTTCAAAAATTTAAATGAAATATACATTTAAATCATTAAAACTAAATCAAACCAAATGAAAATCCAAACCTAAGCCACATGACCTAACTCCATGGACTTAGCCAAATTTCTTCATTACAAAACCCAAATTCAATTGATTTTCTCATGAAACAATCATACCTTCAATCATATTCACAAATATAAATGAAATCTACAATCATCAAGCCAAACCAAAATCAACCCAAGTCAAACCAAACTTAACCCTTTTGCCTTGAAATGTTCAAATAAACCAAAACCCATTGAACCCAACCTAATTTCAATTGAATTTATATATCAATCCCAAATCTATATATAAACTCAACTAAATCAAACTCAACCCAAAATAGAGCCAACTAAACCCAATTGGTCCACTTGACCCAAAGTGGCCAATTTGACCTATCGAGCTAAGTTATAATCCTACCCAATTTGATTGAACCAACCCCATTGAAACCTCCCATCATGATTGTTGATCACCCTAGTTGATCAATATCACAAATTGTCAACAAGTCAACTTGGTCATTTGACCAAGTCAACCCCTTAACCGAAATGAACCCAAACTAGCCAAATTATATCTTAATCCAAATACTTTGAAACTATTGATTCATACCAAATCAAAATCAATATTTGAATATGACTTGACCTTCAATTGAGTCAAACCAAACCCCTTGGCCCTCTTGACCCAAGTTGACCAAGTTGACCTAAATTGACCTAAAAGACCAAATTGGGTCAAATTAAAATATAAACCAAATTGATTGCAACCAATGTCTCAAGTTCATTCCAAATTGATTATTGAACCAAAGCCATGATGGGACCCAATTGAACCCAATTGATCTACTTAGCCCAAATTGACCAAAAAGTTCAAGTTGGCCTAAATAAAAACCAATTCCAAATTAATTGAAACTAAAGCCTACAATCATCTTCAATTGGTCAACTAAACCCAAACCAACACCCAACCCAATCCAATTTGGCCAATTTGGTCAAATTGGTCAACTTAACCCATTTGACCCAAATGAATTCAAATGAGCCAAAATAAAATCTAAGCCAAACTAAATCAAACCAATTGAACCAAAACATCCCAAATGATCATATGAACTTGACCTAACCCTTGGTTTGACCTAATTTGACCAATTGGTCAACTTGACAACCTAACCAATTTGACCTTAATGAGTCAAATTGAGCCAAACCTAACCAAATCAACTCCAATTGAGTTAAAAAATTGGGCTAACCCACTTTGACTCATTTCAAATCTACCCAAATCAAATACAATGCCAAATGATCATTCTCAATCAATGCCATTACATCATGAGACAAATCACCCATGTAAGTGGTCATTTCCATTCCTTGGCCACTTGGTTCTCCTAATGGTCCACCTAGGCACCTAGACACGCCAACCTAACCTAGGGTGGTCTATGACCCATGGGAGGTGAAATCACCTCACCCTCCCATTGAGCATTTGAAACCCATAAGACACCCATGATTCCTCCTTGGCAGCCCACCACCTCTTCAACCAACCAAGAGCCAACTCCTCCTCCCTACCACCCATGACTGAGAGATGGTGGACAACCAGCCAAACATGATCCCACCTTCCAATCAAGATGAATGGGGGTATACACACCCCCTTGTTTCCACTCAAACACACATAAAAAATAATTACTTAGAGCCCTAGCTACCCAAGACAAGATGCTAGAGCCATACCCTAAGCTCCTAAGCTCATTCTTTGATCAGAGAATTCCATTCCCGTCCTTCCTGAAATAGAACACTCCCATTTTGACTTAACTTCCCCATTTCTCCATCAAAGTTAAATTAACTTTGCATGCACCTTCCTAGTTCATCAAATGAATCATCTCCCAAGCTTCCGAACAACGGAGGTGGGACTTCAATTAAAGCAGCTCCAAATCATCAATTCTGAACGCCAAGGAATTGATCCAATTAATCCTCGTGGATTAATTATAGCCATCCGATCTTAGATCGATGGTGACAAGAAAGCTCCGCCACGTAGGTGCTGAGTCGGATAAGTTTTAAGTAGCCAATCCCACGACGCCACATGGAAAGCATGCCAAGTTAATGCACTACCTGGAACAAACAGGATTTGGCTTAAGTTATCATTTTTAATGGCTGAAACTTCTAAAAATCATAAAAAAACATAGAGAAATTAAAATAAATAAATAAATACTCATTTTAAAGGTATTTCAGAAAAGAATTAATTAAAAATGATTTAAACTAATTTTGAATAGTAATTAAGGTTTAATTAAAGTTTAATTACAAATTTTATTAGCTTAATTACTTGAGCAAATAATCTCAAATTTTGTATGTTAATTTAATGGGATGACCTCTAACTCCCATGCTTTGCATGTGATTTATTGCCCACTTAAATAGGAAAATTGATTAATTAAACCTTAATTACTTTTAAATAATGATTAATTAATCCATTAGTAGTAATAATTTGGTTAATTAAATTTATTAATCAATGTTCAGAAGTGAACTAAGGAATAGGGTTGGGACCCTTTCCCAAGTTCATTTCACCCTTTTAAAATGAAATTAATTAAGATTTAACTAATTAATTAAATTACTTAATAAATCATAATCACATACCTTAATTAATTAAATCATGGGGTAGATCTTTACGTGTTTAATAGCCTAAAGGAATTTAATGAAATTATGGTTAGTCCACATGTGTGGGATAAACATAAGAGTAATTAATTAAGTCCCTTAATCTAATTAACTATTAATCATGAGCCAATTGCATTAGGTCGCTTATTTCATAGATCATTGCAAGTTTATTTTCCATGCATATCATGTTGGCTCATAATTATTAAATTAATTACTTTAAGGTGACATAGGTAAGGGTCATCTAATTAAAGGTTCAACTTAATTAACCCATAAAATCAACTTAATTACATTTCCTTAAATTAATTCAAATCACTAATGTGGAATGGGTTTAAAACATCAAGTGATGATTTCTCTTCCCTCTTTAAATCAAATCAAATCCAAAACTTAATTAATAAAGAAGCTTTGGTTTTTTAAATAATCTTAATTTATTTGATTGTCTTAAGAACTAGTTTGGTTAAATGAATCACATGCTTATATTTGATTATTCTCTTTAAACCATGTTAAATTTGGTATGTCATTTGAATCCATGCATCCATCTTTTCCAAGTAAAATAAAATGGATTTTCTTTATGTAAGCTTGCATGTGTTCACTTAAATTAATATATGCATAGCTATTATCAATATTAAATCCAAATGTATTTTTCAAAAGCTTATAAATGAATAATAATATGTGTTATAATGCTAGTTATAAATACATAAGAAATGCATGTGCTTATAGCTTAAGTGTATGAATGTTGTCTTTCCTCTATTCATGTGTTGATTTATATAAGATTGAATGGTATGGGAATATAGTCCGACATCCTGTGAATATGAGTTTTAGCTAACCCTAAGAGGTCATTTGATTACCTCACTTGGTTTGTTACTTGGTTGATGAAATCAAAAGAAGAAATGTTGAATCAATTTATTCTCTAAAAAAAAACAAAACCCTAAACCTAAAACTAAAACCCAACTGCATACAACCCTACCTAAATCAAACCCTAAACCCCAAACCCTAAACCCTAAACCCTAAACGTTAAACCTTAAACCCTAAACCCTAAACCCTAAACCTTAAAACCTAAAATTAAACCTAAACTAAACTAAAATAAAATAAATAAAAACCTAAACTAAACTAAAAAAATAAGATAAATCTAAATAAAATAAGAATAAAAGTAAAATAAAAATAAAATAAAATAAAAACTAAATAAACACTTAAACCTATTAAATAAACCTAAAATAAAGAAAAATAAAACCTAAACCTTAAACTAAAAAAAAACTAAACCTAAAATAAACTAAACTAAAATAATAAAACCTAAACTTAAACCTAAAATAAACTAAACTTAAACCCTAAACTAAATAAAATAAAATAAACTAAAAATAAACCTTAACCTAAACATTAAACAAACCTAAAAAATAAACCTAAAACCTAAACATAAAAAATAAAAAATAAAAAACCTAAACCTAAACCTAAAAAGAAAAAATAAAACTAAACTTAAAAAATAAAATTAAAATAAACTAAATAAAAAATAAACCTAAACCTAAAACTAAAAAATAAACTAAAATAAAAAACCTAAACTAAAATAAATAAACCTAAAATAAAAAAATAAACTAAAAAAAATAAAAAAATCTAAATAAAAATAAAAAAATAAACTAAATAAACCTAAATCATGGTTTACTTAATTTTTAAAAAAATAAACCCTAAACCCTAAACCATAAAACCTAAAAAATCAATTAAATGTAAATAAACCCTAAACCCTAAATAAATCAAAACCTTAAACCCCAAACCCAACCTAAACCCAAAACTAAACTCAAACCTAAACTAAAACTTAAACTTAACCTAAAACTATACTACTCTAAACCTAAACCCTAAACCTAAACACTAAAACCCTAACTAATAAACTATAAAACTAAACCAACCAAACTAAAACCTAATTAAACTATAAAAAAACTAATAATCCTCCATAAAACTAACTTGTAATAAAACCCTAAACCTTAAAATAAAATCATACCCTAAATAAAACAAACCTAAAACCTAAATAATAAAACCTTAAAACCTAAACCTGCCTAAATAAATAAACCTAAACCTAAACTTAAACCTAAAACCTAAACCAAACTAAATAAACCTAAATAAAAATAAGAAAACCTAAACTAAAAAATAAAATAAACTTATGAATAAAAAAATCTAAATAAATAAAACTAAATGTAAAAAAATAAAAATAAAATAAAATAAAATTAAATAAAACCTAAACCTAAAAAAAAAATAAAATTATCAAAATAAAATAAACCAAAACCTAAACTAAATTAAATTAAACTAAAATAAACAAAACCTAAACCTAAACCTAAACTTAAAAAAAAACCTAAAAATAAACATAAAATGAAAACCTAAAACATAAACCTAAAATGATAAAATAAAAACTAAAAATAAAACCTAAACCTAAAAAATAAAATAAAAGTAAAAGTCAACTAAAAAATAAACTTAAACCTAAAAAATAAACTAAAATAAAAAACCTAAATAAAAAATAAACTAAATAAACCTAAACTTACTGGTTTACTTAATTTTAAAGAAAGACCATAAACCCTAAATCCTAAACTCTAAACCCTAAACCTAAAACCCTAAACCTACAACCTTAAACCATAAACCCTAAAAATCCTAAACTTAAACCCTAAACCCTAAAAAAAGCATAATCTAAAACCTAAACCCTAAACCTTAAACCAACCCTAAACCCTAACCCTAAATCCTAAAGCCAAAAAAATAAACCTATACCTAAAGTAACTAAATAAATTAAAATAAACCTAAACCTTAAAACCTAATAAACCTAAACCTAAACCTAAACCTAAAACTAACTAAACATCACTATTAAGCAAGCTCGCCTAGATCTAGGAGGAAGGTGAGGCTAGTTATCACAATAGGTGGGATTTGGAGGTCTTTGGATATGGAGGGTGGTTGGAGAAGTGGAGGTTATGGAGGCAGAGGAGCTAGAGGTTAAACCATGGCGGTAAAGAATCGGGATAATGGTGGATCATGCTACCGAGAGGTCGGTGGTTCTAATGGGAACTTGAGAAATTGAAGAATGACATCTACCTATCATTTATGGAATTGTCTTTATATAGAGATGGCTCTAATTATCTAGGTTTTATTTTTCTATGTGTACTCATTTTTATCAATGTCAATGTCTTAGAACCTTGGTGTTATGTGGTTGATGAAATCAAAAGAAGAAGAAATATTGAATCAATTTGTTCTCTATTAAAAAAACCAAAAATCCTAAACACTAAACTAAAACCAGTACCCTAGACCTAAAACTTAAACCCTAAACCCTAAATATTAAACCTTAAACCCGAAAAAACACTATATTCTAAACCCTAAGTCCTAAACCCTAAACTTTAAAACACTAAACCCAAAACCCAAAATCCTAAAACATAAACCCTAAACCCTAAACTCTAAACCCTAAACTCTAAACCCTAAACCCTAAACCTTAAGCAAACCCTAAACCAAACATAAAGTTAAAAACTTAAACCTAAACAAAATTAAACCTAAAATAAAATAAAATAAAACCTAAATCAAAATAAAATAAAAAAAAGTAAAATAAAACCTACACTAAACTAAACTTAAACCTAAACCTATACCTAAACATAAAAGAAAATAAAATAAAAAATAAAACTAAAATAAAAATAAATAAAACCTAAACTAAAAAAAAAAATAAAATAAACCAAAATAAACCTAAATAAAATAAAGCTAAACATAAAATAAAAAAATAAACCTAAAATAAAATTAAAATAAAAGTAAATAAACTAAACTACAAAATAAATAAAATAAATAAAATAAACTAATAAAAATAAACCTAAACCTAAACCTAAAATAAACTAAACATAAACCCTAAACTAAATAAAACAAAATAAACCTGAAGCTAACCTAAAAAAAACCTCAAATAAAAACCTAATACCTAAACCTAAAAATAAAATAAAACCTAAACCTAAACTAAAAATAAAAAAATAAACCTAAACCTAAAAAAAATAAAATAAAACTAAACTAAAAAAGTAAACATAAACCTAAATCTAAATCTAAAAATAAAATAAAAATAAGAAACCTAATACAAAATAAACCTAAAATAGATTTAAACTAAATAAAAATAAAAAAATAAACCTAAATAAAAAAAACTAAAAAAATAAACAATAAAGTAAATAAAGTAAATAAATCTTAAGTCTTAAACCGTAAACACTAAACCCTAAAACTAATCCTAAACTCTAAACCTACAGCCCTAAACCCTAAACCCTAAACCCTAATCCTAACCCTAAACCCCAAACCCTAAACCTGCAACCTTAAAAAACCTAAAAAAACCTAAACCTAAACCTAAAACCCTAAATAAACCCTAAACCCTAAACTCTAAACCTAACCTAAACCTATAAACCTAACCCTAAACCCTAAATCCTAAACCTAAACTTAAACTTTAAAGTTTAAAATACTAAATACAAAACCTAAACCTAAACTGTAAACCTGAACCTAAACCTGAACCTAAAGCTAAACCTAAACTTAAAGCTAAACTTAAACTTAAACCCAAAACTTAAACCCTAAACCCCAAACCTAAACCTAAACTTAAACCTAAACCCTCAACCTAAACCTAAACCTAAACATAAAACCTAAACCTAAAACCCTAAACCTAAAACCCTAAACCCAAAAAAAACCTAAACTCTAAACCCTGAACCCCAAACACTAAATTATAAATCGTAAACTCTAAACTAACCTTAAATCCTAAACACTAAATAGCTAAAAAGCTAAATTAAATAAAATAAAAAAATAATAAATAAAACCTAAACCAAAATAAATAAAATAAAATAAAATAAAAACATACCCTAAACTAACCTAAATTAAATCCTAAGCAATAAAACCAAAAATCTAAAACCCTAAACCCTAAACCCTAAATCCTAAACCCTAAACCCTAAACCCTCAACTAATCCTAAACCCTAAACCCTAAACCCTAAACACAAATAAGATAAAAACATTAAGCTAAACTAAATAAAAGCTAAAAAAATAAATAAATAAACCTAAACAAAAATATAATAAAATAATAAAAATAAATGAAAACATAAACTAAAACCTAAACCTAAACCTAAACCTAAAATGAAAATAAAAATAAAAACTAAACTAAAATAAAATGAATAAAACCTAAACTAAAATAAAACCTAAATAAAAAAAACTAAAATAAAATAAAATAAAATTAAAAGTAATAAAAAACTAAATAAAAACCTAAACCTAAAAAATAAACCTAAAAATAAATAAATAATAAAAACTAAACCCTAAACTAAAAAAAATAAATAAAAATAAAACCTAAACCTAACCCTAAACTGAACTATATAAAATAAATAAATTAAAAAAAACTAAACCTAACTAAAAATAAAAAAAATAAACTTTAAATAAAACCTAAACCTAAACCTAAAAAATTTAAAAAAATAACCTAAAAAATAAAAAATAAAAATAAAAAAATCAATAAAAAATAAACTAAACCTAAACCTAAACCTTAAAAAAATAAACTAAAATAAATAAACTAAACTAAATAAAAAAATAAAAATAAATTAAACAAAATAAAATATAATAAAATAAAATAAATAATAAACTAAATAAACTTAAACCTGTTTACTAAAATATAAATAAATAATAAAATAAAACCTAAATAAAACTAATCATAAAACCTAAACTCTAAACCTAAACCTAAACTATAAACCTAAACCTAAAAAACTAAAACTAACCTAAACTTAAAAAATAAACCTAAACCTAAACCTCTAAAACTTAAACCCTAAACTAAAAACTATAAACCCTAAACTAAACTAACCCTAACCTAACCCTAAACCCTAAAATCCTAAACCTAAACCTAAACTAAACTAACCTAAACTAAACCCTAAAATCTAAACCCTAAACCCTAAACTAAACCCTAAACCTAACTTAAACCCCAAACCATAAACCCTAAAGCTTAAACCCTAAACCATAACCCTAAACCCTTAACCCTAAAACCCTAAACCCTAAAACCTAAAATCCTAAACTCTAAACCCTAAACCCTAAACCCTGAACCTTAAAAACCTAAAAACCTAAACCTAAACTAAATAAAACCTAAAAATAAAATAAAATAAAATAAAATCCTAAACTAAAACTTAAACCTAAAGATAAAAATAAAATTAAATAAACTAAAATAAAATAAATATAAACCTAAACTAAACAAAAGAAATAAAATAAACCTCTAAATAAAAAACCTAAATGTAAAATAAAAATAAAATAAGCCTTAAATAAACTTAAAATAAAATAAAATAAAAACTAAATAAAATAAACCTAAAATAGACTTAAAATAAATCAAAAATAAAAAAAATAAAACCTAATCCCTAAACTAAAACATAAACCTAAAATAAAAATAATAAACATAAACCTAAAATAAAATAAACTAAACTAAAATAAATAAACTAACCTAAAATAAACTAAACCTAAACTTTAAACTAAATAAAATAAAATAAACTAAAAATAAACCTAAACCTAAACTAAAAAAATAAAACCTAAAATTAAAAAAAAAATTAAACCCTAAACCTAAACCTAAAAAAAAATAAATAAAAAACTAAACCTAAACCAAAAAAAAATAAAACCTAAACCTAAAATAAAAAAAAAATAAAATGAAACTAAAAAAAATAAACATAAACCTAAAAAATAAACTAAAATAGAAAACCTAAACCTAAACCCTAAATCCTAAACTAAAAACCTAAACCCTAAACTAAAATTTGAACCCTAAACCTAAAACATAAACACTAAACCCTAAATTCTAAAAATCCTAAACAATAAATCCAAAACCCTAAACACTAAACCCTAAAACCTTAAACCCTAAACCCTAAATCTTAAAACCTAAACCATAAACCCTAAATCCTAAACCCGAAAAATAAAAAAACTAAAACAATAAAAGACTTAAACCCTAAACCCTAAACTTAAACCCTAAACTAAACCCTAAATCCTCTAAACCCTAAACCTAAACCCTAAAATCTAAAACCTAAACCTAAAACTAAATAAATGAACCAAACCTAAACCTAAACCCTAAACTAAACCCTAAGCAAAAAAAAATAGCTCTAAACTAAACTCTAAACACTAAACCCCAAAACCCTAAACCTTAAAAAGCTAAAAACCTAAGCCAAAACTAAATAAAACCTAAAAATAAAATAAATAAGAAAACCTAAAAAAATAAAATTTAAATAAAAAAAATAAAAAAAACTAAACCCTAAACCATAAACCTAAACCTAAACTTAAAAAACAAATAAAATAAAAAAATAAAAACAAAACTAAAATAAAATAAATAAAAAAACCTAAACTAAACTAAAATAAACCTAAATAAAATTAAAACCAAGATAAATAAAATAAATCAAAAAAATAATATAAAAAGCAAATAAAAACCTAAACCTAAATTATAAAGCTAAAAATAGAACTTAAAAATAAATAAAAAATAAAACCTAAACACTAAACTAAAAAATAAAATAAAACCTAAAATAAAAAAAAACTTAAACCTAAAATAAACTAAACTCAAATAAAAAAAAATCTAAACCTAAACCTAAATCTAAACAAAATAAAATAAAATAAACTAAAAATAAAATAAACCTAAACTAAAAAAAAACCTAAAATTTAACCTAAAATAAAACTTAAAACCTAAACCTAAAAAATAAATAAAAAACATAAACCTAAACCTAAAATAAAAATAAAACCTAAAACCAAAAAAAAATAAAATAAAAATAAAACTAAACTAAATAATAAAAATAAAAACCTAAATCTAAACCTAAAAAATAAAACTAAAATAAATATACCAAACTAAAATAAATAAACAAAATTAAATAGAAATAAAAATAATGCATAATAAAGATAAAAATAAAATCAATTAAAATAAATAAAAAATAAACTAAATAAACCTAAACCTACCAGTTTACTTAATTTTTTTAAAAAAAGTAAAAATAATAAAAAATTTAAAAAACCCTAACTAAAACCTAAACCTAAACCTAAACATAATAACACCATAAACCCTAAACCCTAAATCATAAACCTAAACCCTAAAATCCTAAACGATAAACAAATAAATCTAACCTAAATAAAACCCTAAACCTAAACCCTAAACCAACTATAAACCTAAACCCAAACTAAAACCTAAACCTAAACCCTAAATACTAAACCTAACCCTAACCCTAAACTCTAAACCCAAAACCCAAAACCCTCAAACCTTAAACACTAAATCTTAAACTAATGCTAAACACAAAATCCTAAAAACCCTAAACCCTAAACCCTAAACTTTAAAACACTAAACCCAAAACCCAAAATCCTAAAACATAAACCCTAAACCCTAAACTCTAAACCCTAAACTCTAAACCCTAAACCTTAAACCTTAAGCCCCAAACCCTAAACCCTAAACATTAAAAGTTAAAAACTTAAACCTAAACAAAATTAAACCTAAAAATAAAATAAATAAAACCTAAATAAAAAAAAAAATAAAATAAAACCTACACTAAACTAAACTTAAACCTAAACCTATACCTAAACATAAAAGAAAATAAAATAAAAATAAAAACTAAACTAAAATAAAATAAATAAACCTAAACTAAACTAAAAAATAAAATAAACCAAAAAATAAAACAAATAAAATAAAAGCTAAACATAAAATAAAAAAATAAACCTAAAATAAAATTAAAATAGAAACTAAATAAAAACTTGAAATTAAAAAATAAATCATAAAAATAAATAAAAAATAAACTAAAATAAACAAATAAAACCTAAACCTAAAATAAACTAAACATAAACCCTAAACTAAATAAAATAAAAATAAACCTAAACCTAAACTAAAAATACTTAAAAATTAACCTAAAATAAAAACCTAAAACATAAACCTAAAAAAATAAAATAAAAACCTAAACCTAAACGTAAAAATAAAAAATAAAACCTAAACCTAAAAAGTAAAATAAAAGTAAAACTAAAATAAAAAGTAAACATAAACCTAAATCTAAATCTAAAAAATCAAATAAAATAAGAAACCTAAACTACAAAAAATAAACCTAAAATAGATTTCTAAACTAAATAAAAAATAAAAAAATAAACCTAAATAAAATAAAAAATAAAAGTAAATAAAGTAAATAAGTCTTAAACAAAAACTAAAACTAATCCTAAACCCTAAACCTAAAACCCTAAACCCTAAACCCTAAACTAAACCTAAACCCTAAACTCAAACTAAACCCTAAAGAAATAAACTCTAAACCTAAAATAAAAAACCTAAACTAAAAAATCCTATAAACTAAAATCCCTAAATCTAAACCCTAAAACCTAAACTAAAGCTATATAAATACAAACCTTAAACTAAACTCTAACCCTAAACCTAAACCCTAAAACCCTAAAGAAACCTAAAACTAAAACCAAACTTAAACATTAAACCTAAACTCTAAACCCTAAACCTAAACCCTAAACCTAAACCTAAACCCTAAACCCTAAACCTAAACCCTAAACCTAAACCCTAAACTAAACTAAAACCCTAAACCTAAAACTAAACCCAAAACCTAAACTCTAAACCCTAAACCAAACACTAAATTATAAATAAAACCTAAACAAACCTAAACACTAAATAAAAAAAAAAATAAACCTAAATTAAATAAAACCTAAAAATAAAATAAATAAATAAAACCTAAATAAAATAAAATAAATAAATAAAATAAAATAAAACATACCCAAAACTAACCCTAAACCCTAAATCCTAATAAAACCAAAAATAAACCTAAACCCTAAACTAAACCCTAAATCCTAAACCCTAAACCCTAAACCTCAAAATCCTAAACCCTAAACCCTAAACCTAAACACAAATAAGATAAAAAATATTAACTAAACTAAATAAAAAAGCTAAAAAATAAATAAATAAACCTAAACAAAAATATAAATAAAATAATAAAAATAAATAAAACATAAACTAAAACCTAAACCTAAACCTAAACCTAAATAAAATAAAAAAAATAAAACTAAACTAAAATAAAATGAATAAAACCTAAACTAAAATAAAAAAAAACCTAAATAAAAAAAAAAATAAAAAAATAAAATAAAATAAAGTAAAATAAAATATAATAAACTAAATAAAAAACCTAAACCCAAAAAAAATAAACCTAAAATAAATAAATAATAAAAAACTAAACCCTAAACTAAAAAAATAAAAAAAAATAAACCTAAACCTAACCCTAAACTGAACTATATAAAATAAATAAAATTAAAAAAAAACTAAACCTTAACTAAAAAAATAAAAAAATAAACTTTAAATAAAAACCTAAACCTAAACCTAAAAATTTAAAAAAAAATAATCCTAAAAAATAAAATAAAAATAAAAATCAACTAAAAAATAAACTTAAACCTAAACCAAAACCTTAAAAATGAACTAAAATAAATAAACTAAACTAAAATAAAAATAAACAAAATAAAAACATAATAAAATAAAATAAATAATAAACTAAATAAACTTAAATACTAGTTTAATTTTAAAATAAAATAAATAAATAATAAAATAACCTAAACCTAAACCCAAAACTAAATATAAAACCTAAACTAAATTAAACTAAACTATAAACTAAACCCTATTAAAATAAACCTAAACCTTAAACTTAACCTAAAACCCTAAACCTAAACCTAAACCTCCTAAATATTAAACCCAAAAACTAACTAAACCCTAAACTTAACCCTAACTAAACCCTAAACCCTAAACCTAAACCAACTAATTAAACCTAAACCCCTAAACCTAAACCCTAAACTAAACTCAAAACCCAAACTATAAACCCTAAACCCTAAACTATAACCTAAACCTAACCCTAAAACCCTAAACCTAAAACCTAAAATAAACTAAACCTAAATAAAACCTAACTTAAAATAAAATAAAACTAAACTAAACTTAAAATAAATAAAATAAAATAAAATCCTAAACTAAATCTTAAACCTAAAGATAAAAATAAAATTAAATAAACTAAAATAAAATAAATATAAACCTAAACTAAACAAAAGAAATAAAATAAACCTCTAAACAAAAAAATATAAAATAAAAAATAAAATAATCCTAAATAAACCCAAATAAAATAAAATAAAAAAACTAAATAAAATAAACCTAAAATACTAAAATAGAATCTAAAATAAATAAAAAATAAAACCTAAACCCTAAACTAAAAAAACATAAACCTAAATAAAAAAATAAACAAACATAAACCTAAAATAAAATAAACTAAACTAAAATAAATAAACCTAAACCTAAAATAAACTAAACCTAAACTAAACTAAATAAAATAAAATAAACTAAAAATAAACCTAAACCTAAACTAAAAAATAAACCTAAAATTAAAAAAAAAAAATTAAACCCTAAACCTAAACCTAAAATAAAATAAAAACTTAAACCTAAACCTAAAAAAAAAAATAAAACCTAAACCTAAAAAAAATAAAAAATAAAAATAAAACCAAACTAAAAAATAAACATAAACCTAAAAAATAAACTAAAATAAAAAACCTAAACCTAAACCCTAAATAAACTAAAACCTAAACCTAAACTAAACTAACTAAACCTAAAACATAAACACTAAACAATTAAAAAAATCCTAAAATAAATAAACCCTAAACACTAAATAAAACCTTAAACCCTAAACCCTAAATCTAAAACCTAAACCATAAACCCTAAACCTTAAACCAAAAAAATAAAACTAAACAACAAAAGCTAAACCCTAAACCCTAAACCCCTAAACCCTACTAAACCCTAAACTAAACCCTAAACCCTAAACCCTAAAAAATCTAAAACCTAAACCCTAAATGCTCAACAAACCTAAATCCTAAACCCTAAACCCTAAACCTAAACCCAAAATAACAAAAAATAAAAACCCTAAACCTAAACTCTAAACACTAAACCTAAAACCCTAAACCTAAAAGCTAAAACCTAAAACTAAATAAACCTAAAATAAAATAAATAAGAAACCTAAAAAAATATTAAAAATAAAATAAAACATAAACTAAACCCTAAACCATAAACCTAAACCAAACTTAAACCTAAAACAAATAAAATAAAAAAAATAAACTAAACTTAAATAAAATAAATAAAAACCTAAACTAAACTAAAAATAAAAACCCTAAATAAAATAAAAAGTATACCTAAGATAAAAATAAAATAAATAAAAATAATAATATAAAAACTAAATAAAAACCTAAACCTAAATAATAAAAACTAAAAATAGAACCTAAAAATAAATAAAAATAAAACCTAAACCATAAACTAAAAATAAAATAAAAACCTAAAATAAAAAAAAACTTAAAATAACACTAAAATAAACTAAACTCAAATAAAAAAATCTAAACCTAAACCTAAATCTAAACAAAATAAAATAAAATAAACTAAAAATAAACATAAACCTAAACTAAAAAATAAACCTAAAATTTAACCTAAAATAAAAACCTAAAACCTAGACCTAAAAAAATAAAATAAAAAACATAAACCTAAACAAAAAATAAAAAAAAAAACCTAAAACCTAAAAATAAAATAAAAATAAAACTAAACTAAATAATAAATAAAAACCTAAATCTAAACCTAAAAATAAAACTAAAATAAATATACCAAAACTAAAATAAATAAACAAAATTAAATAGAAATAAAATTAATGCTTAATAAAGATAAAAATAAAATCAATTAAAATAAATAAAAAATAAACTAAATAAACCTAAACCTACTAGTTTACTTAATTTTTTTAAAAAAGCAAAAATAATAAAAAAATAATAAAAAAATAAAAAAACCCTAACCCTAAAACCTAAACCCTAAAACTAACCCTAAACCTACAATCTAAAACCTAAAACCTCTAAACCTAAAATAAACCTTAAACCCCAAAATAAACCCTAAAACTAAAACCTAACCCTAACCTAAACTAAAATAAACCAAACTAAACTAAACTAAACCTAAAAAATTTAAAAAAAAAACTAAACTAAACTAAAACCTAAACTTAAAACACCTAAAACCTAAACTCAAACCTAAACTAAACTAAACTAACCTAAACCCTAAAATAAACTAAACCCTAAACATAAACCCTAACCTAAACCTAAACCCTAAACTAAAAAAAAACCTAAAAAAACCTAAACATAAACTAAATAAAATCTCAAAATAAAATAAATAAAAAAACCTAAATTAAACTTAAACCTAAAAAAATAAAATAAATAAAATGCAAACTAAACTAAAAATTAAATTAAACCTAAGAATAAAACCTAAATAAAATAAAAATTAAATGTAAAATAAAAATAAAATAAACCTATAATAAACCTAAAATAAAATAAATTTAAAACTAAATAAAATTAAAAAATAAAAATAAAATAAACCTAACCTAATAAATAAATTAAAATAAAAAAAAAATAAATAATAAAATAAAACCTAAACCCTAAACTAAACAAAAATTTAAAATAAAAAAATAAAATAAATAAAAACTAAATTTAAACCTAAACTAAAATAAATAAAACCTAAACCTAAACTAAATAAATAAAATAAATTAAACTAAAAATAAACCTAAACCTAAACTAAAAAATAAAACTTAAAAATGAACTTAAAAAAAAATACTTAAGTCCTAATCCTAAGAAAAAACCCTAAAACCTAAAACTAAAAATTAAAAATAAAACCTAAACTAAAAAAATAAAATAAAAATAAAACTCACCTAAAAAATAACCTTAACCTAAACATATAAAAAATAAAAAATAAAAAAAACATAAACTAAAATAAAAAACAAAAAATAAATTAACTAAACTAAATAAAAAAAAAAAATAAACCTAAATTAAAATAAAAAAATAAATAAAAAATAAATAAATGTAAATTAAATAAACTAAATAAAATAAATAAATATAAGAAAATCTAAATTTGTTTCCTAAAAAACCAAAAACCCTAAACTCTAAACCCTAATCTTGAACCCTAAACCTAACACCTGAACCCTAAACCCTAAACCTTAAACCCTAAAAGCCCTAAACTCTAAACCCTAAAGCCTAAACTCTAAAACCTAAAACCCTAAACTCTAAACCTCAACTTTAAACCCCAAACCCTAAACCCTAAATCCTAAACCCTAAACCCTAAATCCTATACCTTAAAACCTAAACCCTAAACCCTAAACCCTTAACTAACCCTAAACTCTAAACCCTAAAAAGCCAAAACCTAAACCTAAAAAAAAATAAAACCTAAAAATAAGATAAATAAATAAAATCTAAACCAAAATAAAATAAAAAAGAAAATAAATAAAAACATAAACTAAAACCTAAACTTAAACCTAAAAAAATAAATAAAAATTAAAAATTAAACTAAAATAAAATAAATAAAAACCTAAACTTATCTAAAATAATAAAAAACCTAAATAAACTAAAAAACAAACATAAAATAAAATAAACCTCAAATAAAATAAAATAAAAATTAAGTTAAAACCTAAACCTAAATAATAAACTTAAAAATTAATAGAAAAACAAAACCTAAACTCTAAACTAAGAAAAAAAAGCTAAATGTAAAATAAAAAAATTAACTTAAACCTAAACTAAAATAAACTAAACCAAAATAAATAAACCTAAACTTAAACCTAAAATAAAAATATAACCTAAAAAGAAAAAATAAAAAAAACCTAAACCTAAACCTAAAAAATAAAATAAAATCTAAACCTAAAAAAATAAAATAAAAATATAAATAAAATAAACCTAACCTAAACCTAAACCTAAAAAAAAATAAATTAAAATACAAAACCTAAAGTAATATAAATAAACCTAAAATAAATAACTTAAACTAAATAAAAAATAAACTGAAATAAAATAAATTAAAATAAACTAAAATAAATAAAAAAATAAAAAAATAAACCAAAACCTACGAGTTTACTTAATTTTAAAAAAATTAAAATAACTAAATAAAACCCGAAACCCTAATGTTTAAACCCTAAACCTTACAACCATAAACTATAAAACATTAAATGCTAAACCCCAAACCTTAAACCCTATACCCTAAACCCTAAACCTACAACCCTAAACCCCAAACCCTAAACCCTAAACCCTAAACCCTAAACTCTAAAAACCTAAAAATCTAAACCTAAACTAAATAAAACCTAAAAATAAAATAAATAAAAAAACTTAAAGTAAATAAATTAAAAAATAAATTAAAATTAAAACCTAAACCTAAACCTAAACCTAAACCTAAAAACAAAATAAAATAAAATAAAAAACTAAACTCAAGTTAAATAAATAAAATCATAAACTAAACTAATAAATAAAAGAAACCTAAAAATAAAATACTAAAATAAAAAAACTAAAAATAAAATAAAATAAAATAAAAGTAAAATAAAATAAAATAAAATAAAAACTAAATAAAAACCTAAACCTAAAAAATAAACCTAAAAATAAATAAGAAATAAAACCTAAACATTAAACAAAAAAAAACTAAAACATAAAATAAACAAGATAAAACAAATCTAAACCAAAACTAAAATAAACTAAACTAAAATAAATAAAACCTAACCCTAAAATAAACTAAACCTAAACCCTAAACTAAATACAATAAAATAAACTAAAGAAAACCTATACCTAAATTAAAAAATATAACCTAAAAATAAACATAAAATGAAACCTAAAAACATAAAAGGAAAATAAAACTAAACTAAAAAATAAACATAAACCTAAACCCAAACTCAAAAAAAAAAATAAAATTAAAAACCTAAACTAAACTAAATAAATTTAAAATAAATAAACTAAACTAAATAAAAATAAAAAATAAACTAAATAAACTTAAACCTACAATTTTACTTAATTTTTTTTAAGAAAACTTAAACCCTAAATGCTAAAGTCTAAATCCTAAAACTAACTCTAAACCCTAAACCTACAACCATAAACCAATAACCCAAAACCCAAAACCCTAAAAAACCCTAAACTGTAAACTAGCCCTAAACCCTAAACCCTAAACCCCAAAAAACAAACTTAAAAATAAGTAAAAAAGAAAACCTAAACCCTAAACTAAAAAAAAACTTAAAATAAAAAAATAAACAAAATAAAATAAACTAAACCTAAAATAAAATAAACTAAACAAAAATAAATAAAACTTAAACCTAAACCTAAAGTCAGTTAAACTTAAACCTAAACCAAAACTAAATAAAATAAAATAAACTAAAAATAAACCTAAACCTAAACTAAAAAATAAAACCTAAAAATTAACCTAAAATAAAAACCTAAAACCAAAACCTAATAAAATAAAATAAAACCTAAACATGCACCTAAAAAATAAAAAAATGAAACCTTAACATAAAAAATAAATAAAAATAAAACTCAACTAAAAAATAAACCTAAACCTAAACAAACCTAAACCTATAAAAAAACTAAATTAAAAAAACATAAACAAAATAAATAAACCTAAAATTAATAAAAAACTAAATAAAATTAAAAATAAACATAAACTATCATAAATAAAAATAAACTAAATGAACTAAATAAACCTAAACCTACTGGTTTACTTAGTTTAAAAAGAAACCCTAAACCCTAAACTCTAAACCCTAAACCCTAACCCTAAACCCTAAACCGTAAAACCCTAAAGCATAAAACCCTAAGCCCTAAACCTTAAACCCTAAAACCTATAAACCTAAACCTAAACTAAATAAAACCAAAATGAAATAAAAAAAAACCTAAACCTAAATAAAATAAAGAAAATAAAACCTCAACTTAAACTTAAAAATAAAATAAAATAAACTAAAAGAAAATAAATAAAACCTAAACTAAACTAAAAATAAAATAAACCTTAATAAAATGCCTAAATAAAATAAAATTGAAGAAAGGACATAGATCCATCACATGGAACTATGTCTTTATAATAGAAACAATTCTAGTTATCTACAGTTTTTGATGTGCTCTATGCGAGCTCATTTTTGATCTATGTCATCACTTGTGTCTTAGAAAACTTAGTGTGTTATGAAATCGAAAGGAACAAATGTTGAATCTAAATTTTCTCTTTGTTAAAAAAAATAAAAAGAACCCTAAACCCTAAACTAAAACTTGAACCATAACCTAAAAATTAAACCCTGAACCCCAAACCCTAAAAATCCTAAACCCTAAAACTTAAAAACCCTAAATCCTAAACCCTAAAATGCTAAACCCTAAACCTAAACCCTAAACCCTAAACCCAAAACCCTAAAAACCATAAACCCTAAACCCTAAACCCTAAACCCTAAAACCTTAAACCCTAAATCCTAAACCCTAAAAACTAAACCCTTAATCCTAAACTCTAAATCCAAAACCCTAAACCGTAAACCCAAAAGAGCCCCTTAATCGTAAACCCTAAACCATAAACCATAAACCCTAAAAAGGTAAAAACCTAATACTAAACTAAATAAAAGTTAAAAATAAAATAAATAAATAAAACCTAAACCAAAATAAAATAAAAAATATATTAAAATAAAAGTATAAACTAAACCCTAAACCTAAACCTAAACATAAAAAGAAAAAAGAAACTAAACTAAAATAAAATAAACAAAAACATAAACTTTACTAAAAAAATAAAAATCCTAAATAAAAAAAACTAAACCTAAAATAAATATAAAAATAAAGCTAAAATAAAATAAATAAAACTAAAAAAAACCTAACCAAAAAAAAAACCTAAAATAATAAAAGTAAAACCTAAACCCTAAACCAAAAAAAACCTAAATCAAAAATAAAAATAAAATAAACCTAAATCTAAACTAAAATAAATAAAATAAAAACTAAACTAAACTAAGTCTTAACCAAAACCTAAACTAAATAAAGTAAAATAATCCAAAAGTAAACCTAAACCTAAACTAAAAAATAAACCAAAAAATAAATCTAAAATAAAAACCTAAAACCTAAACCTTAGAAAATAAAATAAAATCGTAAACCTAAACCTAAAAATAAAAAATAAAACATAAACACAAAAAATAAAATAAAACTAAAACTAAACTAAAAAATAAACATAAATCTAAACCTAAACTTATAAAAGAAAGTAATATAAAAAACCTAAACTAAAATAAATAAACCTAAATCAAATAAATTAAATAAAATAAAAATAAAAATAAAGCTAAATCAAAATAAAAAAATAAAATAAACTAAATAAATTAAATAATAAACTAAATAAACCTAAACCTACTAATTTATTTAATTTAAAAAAATTAAGAAAAATAAAAATAATAAAAAAGCCCATAACCCTAAACCCTAAAACCCTAAAACTAACCCTAAACCCTAAACCCTAAAACCCTAAACCCTAAACCCTAAACCCTAAGCCCTAAACCCTAAACCCTAAAACTCTCTAAACCCTAAACACTTAACCCTAAATCCTAAATGCTAAACCCTCAATCCTAAACCCTAACCCTGGCCTTAAACCCTAAACCCTAATCCCTAAAACCCTAAATCCTAAAACCTAAACTAACCATAAACCATAAACCTTAAACACTAAACTAACCCTAAACCCTAAACCCTAAACCCTAAACCCTAAAAAGCCTAACTAACCCTAAACCCAAAGTAAAATCTAAACCCTAAACCATAAACCCTAAACCATAAAAACCATTAACCCTAAAACCTAAACACTAAACCCTACACCCTAAACCCTAAAACCCAAACCCTAAGATCCTAAACCCTAAAACCCTAGACTCTAAACCCTAAACCTAAAACCCTAAATCCTAAAAACTAAAAAACCTAAACCTAACCTAAATAAAACCTAAAAATAAAAGAAATAAAAAAACCTAAACCTAAAAAAATAAAAAATAAAATATAATAAAAGCCTAAACTATAACCTAAACCTAAACCTTAAAATAAAATAAAATAAAATAAAATAAAATAAAATAAACTAATAAAAATAAAATAAAATATATAATAACCTAAATTAAATGAAAAAATAAAACAAACCTAAGAATAGAAAACCTATATAAATTAAAAACTAAATGTAAAATAAAAATAAAATACCTAAAATAAAATAAAATAAAAACTAAATAAAATCATAAACCTAAAAAATAAACATAAATTTAAAACCTAAACCCTAAACAAAAAAAAAAAACCTAAACCTAAAATAAAAATAAAATGAACTAAACCTAAACTAAAATATACTAAACAAAAATAAATAAAACCTAAAGCTAATCCTAAAGTAAACTAAACCTAAACCTAAAACTAAACTAAATAAAATAAAATAAAAATAAACCTAAACCTAAACTAAGAAATAATAACTAAAAATAAACCTAAAATAATAACCTAATAAAATAAAATAAAACCTAAACCTAAACCTAAAATAAAAAAAATAAATAAAACCTAAACCAAAAAAATAAAATAAAATAACCCACTAAAAAAATAAACCTAAACCTATAATAAATAAACTAAACTAAAAAAAATAATAAATAAAAAAACAAAAAATAAAATAAACTAAAATAAATGAAAAATAAACTAAATATACTAAGTTAAACCTACCTTTAATTTAATTAAAAAAAAACCTTAAACCCTAAGCTAACCCTAAACCCTAAACCCTAAATCTTAAACCATAAAAAACACTACACTTTAAACCCTAAACCATAAAAACATAAGCCCTAAAACCTTAAACCCTAAACCCTAAACCCTAAACCTTAAACCCTAACCCCATACCCTAAACCCTAAAGTTGCTAAATAAATTAAAAAATAAACCTAAACCCTAAAACCTAATAAACCTAAACATTAACTTAAACCCTAAGAATTAGAACCGATGGCAAGAACATCACCACTAGGCTCGCCTAGATATTATGGAGGAGGCAAGGAGGTGGCTATCATCGTGGTGGTGGGGATCTGAGAGGTGCTGGTGGATTTGGAGGTAAGAGCAGGTCATGGAGAGGAGGAGCTGCATGGAGGTTACAGTGGGTGGTGGAGGGAGAGATCAGGGATTTGATGGTGAATCCCGCTACTCGAGAGGCCGGGGTGGTTCTGATGGGAACTAGAGAAATTGTGAATCAATGAGTCGCTATGGAACTATGTCATAGTAGATGATTCTAGTTATCTAGGTATTTGGTTTGCTCTATGCTTCACTTTTATCTATCTTGCTTGTCTTAGAAAACTTGGTGTGTTACTTGGTTGATGAAGAAAAAAGAAAAAAATGTTGAATTTGAATTTGTTCTCTATTAAAAAAACTAAACTTAAACCTAAAAATAAACCTAAAATAAAATCCTAAAACCTAAACCTAAAAAAATAAAATAAGAACCCAAACCTAAACCAAAAAATAAAAAATAAAACCTAATCCTAAAAAATAAAATAAATATAAAACTAAATAAAAAATTAAACCTAAACATAAACCTAAAACTAAAAAATAAACTAAACTAAATAAAAATAAAATAAAAATAAATCTAAATAAAAATAAAAATAAAATAAACTAAAATAAATAAAAAATAAACTAAATAATAATAAACCTTTTTATTTAGTTATTTTTTTTAAAAAAAAATAAATAAATAAAAAACCCTTACCCTAAATCCTAAAACTAACCCTAAACCCTAAACCCTAAAACCCTAAATCCTAAAACCCTAAACCGTAAAACTAACCCTAAACCATAAACACTAAACCCTAAAACATACAACCCTAAACCCTAAACCCAAAACCCTAAACCCTGAACCCCTAAAACCTAAAAACCTAAACCTTAACTAAATAAAACCAAAAAATAAAATAAATAAAAAAACCTAAACCAAAATAAAATAAAATAATAACATAAACTAAAACCTAAACCTAAACTTAAATAAAAAAATAATAAAAACTAAATTAAAATAAAATGAATAAAAACATAAACTAAACTAAAAAATAAAAAAACCTAAATAAAATAAAACTAATCCAAAATAAAAAACTAAATAAAACCTAAAACTATAAAATAAACCTAAAACCTAAAATAAATAGAACCTAAGCCTAAACTATAAATAAACTAAACCTAAACCTAAACCTAAACCAAATAATATAAAATAAACTAAAAGTAAAGCTAAACCTAAACTAAAAAATAAAATCTAAAAATAAACCTAAATCCTAAACCTAAAAAAATAAAATAAAATAAAAACCTAAACATAAACCTAAACATAAAATAAATAAAACCTTTACCTAAATAAATAAACTAATAATAAAACTATACTAAAAAATTAGCCTAAACATTAACTTAAAATTAAAAAATAAACTAAAATAAAGCAACCTAACATAAATAAACTAAACTAAATAAACATAAAAATAAAGCCAAATAAAATTAAAAATAAAATAAACTATAAAAAAGAAAAATAAAACCCTTAAACTAATCCTAAACCCTAAACCCTAAACCTTAAACCCTAAACCCTAAACCTACAACCCTAAACATATAACCCTAAACTCTAAACCCTAAACCTTAAACCCCAAAACCCTAAACCTTAAACCCTAACCCTAACCCTAAACCCTAAACCTTAAACCCTAAAATCCTAAACCCTAAACTAACCTTAAACCCTAAACAAAAAACCCTAACCCTAACCCTTAACCCTAAACCTTAAACATTAAACCTCTAATCCTTAAACTCTAAATTAACCCTAAACCCTAACACCTAAAACACCTAAACCTAAACCCTAAGAGTGGGAAAAACCTTGATAGCAAGAACATCATCGTTAATCAGGCTTAGTCTAGATTTGGCGGTGGAGACGAAGGTGGAGGTGGTGGTTACCGCAGTGGTGGTGGGGGATCTGGAGGGGCTGTTGGATATAGAAGTGGTGGTTATGGAGGCAAGAGGAGCGATGGAGATTACAGTCATGGTTGTGGTGGAGGGAGAGATCGGGGATATGATTGCAGATCCTGCTACTCAAGAGGCCGTGGTGACGGAGAAACTCAGAATGGTTGATTTGAGATGCTGCTTATGGAACAGTGTCTGTATTGTAGAGATGGTTCTAGTTATCTAGGGTTTTTGATTTGCTCTTTGCATGCTCATTTTTTATTTATGTCCTCGCTTGTGTCTTAGAAAACTAGGTGTGTTACTTGGTTGATGAAATCGAAAAGAAGAAATGTTAAATCTAAATTTGTTCACTATTAAAAAAACCTAAACTTAAACTTAAAAACAACCTAATATAAAAACCGTAAACCTAAACCTAAAAATAAATAAAATAAGAACCTAAACCAAAACCCACAAAAAAAAACCTAAACCTAAAAAATATAATAAAAATAAAACTAGATAAAAAAATAAACTTAAACCTAAACCTAAACCTAAAAAATAAACTAAAATAAACAACCTTAACTAAAATAAATAAAACTAAAATAAATGAACTAAGCTAAATAAAAATAAAAATAAACCTAAATAAAAAATAATAAACTAAAGTAAATAAAAAATAAACTAAATAATATTAAACCTTCTAGTTTAGTAATTTATAAAAAATTAAAAATAATAAAAATTAAAACCTCACCCTAACGCTAACTAACACTAAACCCTACTTAACCCCCTAAACCCTAAACTACCCAGGCTAAACCCTAAACCTACAACTCTAAACCTAAACCCTAAACCCAACCTAAACCCTAAATCCTAACCCTAAACCTGCATTACTACCCACCAAACCCTAACCCTACCCACCTAAACCCACACCCTAAACCCTAAACCCTACCTAAACTAACCCAACCACACCCTAAACATTAAAAAACCAAACCCCACCATAAACCCTGGTAACCCTAAAACCTAAACCTCAAAGATCCTAAACCCTAAACCCTAAATCCTCTAAACCTAAAACCTTAAACCTAAACTAAATAAATCTTACTAATAAATAAATAAAACCTAAACCTAAATAAAATAAAAGTTAAAATAAAATAAAAAACCTAAACTAAAACCTAAACATAAACGTGAAAATAAAAAAATAAAAATAAAATAGAAATAAAAGAAATAAAAATTAAACTTAATTTTAAAAAATAAAATAAACTAAAAAATATAAATAAAATAAAAACTAAACATAAAAAATAAATAAAATTAACCTAAAATTAAATAAATTGAAAATATACTAAAATAAAACTAAATAAAACCTAAACCTAAAAAATAAACCTAACAATAAATAAAAAATAAAACCTAATTCCTAAACTAAGAAAAACCTAAGCCTAAAATAAAAATAA
The DNA here is from genome assembly GCA_021442155.1 of Cymbidium sinense. Taxonomy (NCBI): domain Eukaryota; kingdom Viridiplantae; phylum Streptophyta; class Magnoliopsida; order Asparagales; family Orchidaceae; genus Cymbidium; species Cymbidium sinense. Next base: position 83,085 of record JAKCPB010000796.1, on the reverse strand, counting down.
AATAAATAAGATAAAATAATCCTAAACCTAAACCTAAACTAAAATAAACCAAACTAAAATAAATAAAACCTAAATCTAAACATAAAATAAACTAAATTTAAACCTAAACAAAATAAAATAAAATAAACTAAAAAATAAACCTAAATCTAAAGTAAAGAAATAAAAACTAAAAATAATCCTAAAACAAAAACATAAATCATAAACCTAAAGAAATAAAATAAAAACCAAAACCTAAACATAAAAATAAAAAATAAAACCTAAACCTAAAAAAATAGAAATAAAACTCAACAAAAAATAAACCTAAATTAAAAAAATAGAAATTAAAAATCTAAACTAAAATAAATAAACCTAAAATAAATAAATTAAACTAAATAAAAAAAGCCTAAATAAAATAAAATAAAATAAACTTAAATAAAAAAATAAACTAAATAAACTAAATAATCCTAAACCAACTGATTTACTTAATTTTAGAAAAAAAAAATCTTAAACCCAAAACCCTAAACCCTATACCCTATACCCTAAAACCATAAACCCTAAACCATAAACCCTAAACCCTAAACCCTAAACCCTAAAACCCTAAAGCCTAAAGCCTAAACCCTAAACCCTAAAACCGTAAACTTTAAACCCAAAACCCAAAACCCTAAGCCCTAAGACCTATAACCCTAAACCCAAAACCCAAAACCATAAACCCTAAACCTTAAACCCAAAACTAACCCTAAACCTTTATCCATAAACTAACCCTAAACCCTAAGAATGGGTAGAACCTTGGCAGTAAAAACATCACCATCAACCAGGCTTAGTCTAGATCTGGTGGTGGAGGCGAAGAAGGAGGCAACGGTTATCACAATGGTGGTGGGGGATCTAGAGGTGCTGGTGGATATGGAGGTGGTGGTCGGAGTAGTGGTGGTTATGGAGGTGAGAGGAGTGACAGAGGTTACAACCGTGGTGGTGGTGGCGGGAGAGATCACAGATATGATGGTGGATCCTACTACACGAGAGGTCAGAGTGGTTCTGATGGGAACTAGAGAAATTGAAGAACAAACGATTCGATTTGCTACTTATGGAACTATGCCTTTATAGTAGAGACGGTTTTAGTTATGAAGAGCTTTTGATTTACTATATGCGTGCTCATTTTTTATCTAAGTCATCAATTGTGTCTTAAAAACCTTGGTGTGTTACTTGGTTGATGAAATCAAAAAGAAGAAATTTTGAATCTGAATTTGTTCTCTATTAAATAAAATAGCCAAAAATCATAACCCCTAAACTAAAACCAATCCTGACCTAAAATCTAAACCCTAACCCTAAAAACTCTAAAAAGCTACACCCTAAACCTTAACCCTAATCCCTAAACCCTAAAAGCCTTATTACCTAAATGCTAAACCCTAAACCCTAAAACCTAAAACCTAGACCACTAAACTAAATCATGGACCTACACCTAAACCCTAAACCCCCTAACCCTAAACCTAATCCTAAAGCCCAAATCCTAAACTTTAAACCCTAAACCCTAAACCCTAAAAAGCAAAAAAGCTAAACCTAAACTAAATAAAACATAAAAATAAAATAAATAGGTATACCTAAGCCAAAATAAAATAAAATAAAAACCTAAAGTAAATCATAAACCTAAACTTAAAAAGAAAATATAATAAAAAATAAAAAAGAACTAAAATTAAAAATAACCAAACTAAACTAAAAAATAAAAAACCTAAATAAAATAACAATTAAACCTAAAATAAAAATAAAATAAACCTAAAATAAAATAAAATAAAAACTAAATAAAAACCTAAACCTAAAAAATACACCTAAAAGTAAATAAAAACTAAAACTAAAACACTAAACAAAAAAAAACTTAAACCTAATATAAAAATAAAATTAACATAAAACTAGAATTAAAATAAATTAAACTATAATAAATAAAACTTAAACCTAAACCTAAAATAAACTAAACCTAAACATAAATATAAACCTTAAATAAAATTAAATAAACTTAAAATAAACTTAAACCTAAACTACAAAAATATAACCTAAAAATAAACCTAAAATAAAAATCGAAAACCTAAAACTAAAAAAACAAAATTAGAACATAAACTTATACCTAAAAATTAAAGTAAAACCTAAACTTAAAAAATAAAATAAAAATAAAACTAAATTAAAAATAAAACCTAAAATTAATAGATGGTAGTGGTGGTGGAGGGAAAGATCAGGTATATGATGATGGATCCCGCTACACGAGAGGCCAGAGTGGTCAATCCAATCAGCTACTTATGGAAGTAGGTCTTAAAGTAGAGACGGTTCTAGTTATCTAGGGTTTTTGATTTGCTCTACGCGTGCTCATTTTTGATCTATGTCATTGCTTGTTTCTTAGAAAACTTGGTGTGTTACTTGGTTGAAGAAATCAAAAAGAAGAAATGTTGAATATGAATTGGTTCTCTCTTAAAAAAAATAGAAAACCTAAACCAAAACCTAAACCCTTTACCCTAAACCCTAAAAACCTAAAAACCTAAACCTAAACTAAATATAACCTAAAAAAATATAAATAAAAAATGCAAACCTAGACAAAATAAAATAATAAAATAAAATAAAAACCTAAACTAAAACCTAAACCAAAACCTAAAATAAAATAAAATAAACAAAATAATAATAAAGAAAAACCTAAACTAAACTAAAAATAAAATAAATGTAAGTATTAATAAACCTTAATAAAATTAAAACTAAACATGAAATAAAATTAAGATAAACCTAAACTAAAGAAAAATAGAAACTAAATAAAAACCTAAATCGATAAAATAAACCTAAATGTAAAACCTAAAAATAAATAGAAAATAAAACCTAAACCTTAAATTAAAAAGAAAAACCTAAACCTAAAATAAAAATAAAATAAACCTAAACCCAAACTAATTTAAATAAAACCTAAACCTAAACCTAAAATAAACTAAACCTAAACCTAAACTTAAACTAAATAAAATAAAATAAACTACAAATAAACCTAAACCTAAACTAAAAAAATAAAACCTAAAAAATAAACCTAAAATAAAAACCTAAAACCTAAACCTAAAAAAATTAAATAAAACCTAAACCTAAACCTAAAAATAAAAATATAAAACTTAAACCTAAAAAATAAAATAAAAATAAAACTCAACTAAAAAATAAAGATAAAATTAAGCCTAAACCTAAAAAATAAACTAAAATAAAAAATTAAAATTAAAATACATAAACTAAAATAAATAAAAATAAAAAATAAGGCTAAATAAAAATAAGAAATAAAATAAACAATAATAAATAAAAAATAAACAAAATAAAGCAAAACCTATTGGTTTACTTAATTTTATAAAAAAAACCTAAACACTAAATCCTAAACCCTAAACCTTAAACCCTAAACCTTAAACCCTATACCATAAACCTACAAACCCTAAACCCTAAACCCTAAACCGTAATCCTAAACCCTAAACCCTAAAAGCATAAACCTTAAAATCCTAAACCATAAACCATAAACCCTAAACCCTACACCCTAAACCCTAAACCCAAACCCTAAACCCAAACCCTAACCCCAAAACCCTAAATGCCAAATCCTAATCCCAAACCTAAAGTAACTAAATAAATTTAAAAATAAACCAAAACCCTAAGACTTAATAAACCTAAACATAAACCCTAAGAATGGAAACCTGATGGCGGAATATCATCACAAGGCTCAGATCCGTGGTGAAGGCAAAGCGAGGCATCGCTATTGCAAGGTGGTGAGTGATCTAGAGGTCCGGTGGATGGGAGCGGTTGTGGGACCGTGGTTATGGAGGCCAGAGGAGTGATGGAGGTTACAACCATCGTGGCGGCAGAGGAAGAGATCAGGGATATGATGGCAGATTATGCTACTTGAGAGGTCAGGATGGTTTTGATGGAAACTGAAGAAACTAAAGAACAACCAATGCAATCTGTTGCTTATGGATCTATGTCTTTATAATGGAGGCAATTTTAGTTATCTAGGGTTTCTAATTTTCTCTATGCATGCTCATTTTTTATCTATGTCATCACTTGTGTCTTAGAAAACTTGGTGTGTTACTTGGTTGGTGAAATTGAATAGAAGAAATATCGAATCTGAATTTGTTCTTTGTTACAAAAAAAAACCAAAACCCTAAACCCTAAACTAAAACCTGAACCTCAGACCTGAAACCTAAACCTTAAATCCTAAAACCTTAAACCCTGAACCCTAAACCATAATACCTTGGCCCTAAAGCCTAAACCCTAAACCCTAAACCCCAAACCCCGAACCCTAAACTAACCCTAAACCCTAAATGCTAAACCCTAGAAAGCTAAAAAGCTAAACCAAAACGAATTAAAACATAAAAATAAATTAAATAAAAAACCTAAACCAAAATAAAATTAAATAAAAACCTAAACCCAAACCTAAAAAGAAAATAAAATAAAAAATAAAAAACTAAACCAAAATAATATAAATAAAAGCATAAACTAAACTAAAAATAAATAAAAAACCTAAATAAAATAAAAACTAAAACTAAATAAAAATAAGAAAACCCTAAAATAAAATATAATAAAAAGTAAATAAAAACCTAAACCTAAAAAATAAACTTAAAAATAAATAAAAAATGAAACATAAACCTTAAACAAAAAAAAACCTAAACTTAAAATAAAAATAAAATAAACCTAAACCTAAACTAAAATAAGTTAAATTAAATTAAATAAAACCTAAACCTAAACCTAAAATAAACTAAACCTCAACCTAAACCTATACCCTAAATAAAATTAAATAAACTTAAAATAAATGTAAACCTAAACTAAAAATTATAACCTAAAAATAAACTTAAAACCTAAACCTAAAAAAACAAAATAAATACCTAAACATAAACCTAAAAATAAAAAACAAAATCTAGACCTAAAAAATAAATCAAAAAGAAAATTAATCTAAAAAATCAACCTAAACCTAAACCTAAACCTAAAAAAATAAACTTAAATAAAAAACCTAAACTAAAAAAAATAAACTAAACTAAATACAAATTTAAAAAACCTATATAAACATAAAAAATAAAATAAACTAAAATAAAAAAAATAAATAAATAAACTTAAACCTACAAATTTAATTAATTTAAAAAAATTTATAAAAAAAAAAACTCTAACCTTAAACCCAAAACACTAAAACTAACCCTAAATCCTAAACCCTGAACCCTAAACTATAAACCTACAACTCTAAACCCTAAACTATAAACTCTAAAACCATATACACTAAACTGTAAACCCTAAACCCTAAACCATAAACCCTAAAATTCTAAACCCTAAACCCTAAACCCTAAACCCTAAACACTAAAGCCTAAAACATGATCCTAAAATATACAACCCTAAACTCTAAACCCCACACCCTAAACACGAAACCCTAAACCATAAAAACCTAAAACCCTAAACCTAAACTAAATAAAAGCTAAAAATAAAATAAATAAAAAACCAAAATTCAAATAGAAAAAAAATAAAATAAAAACCTAAACTAAAACAAAAACCTAAACTTGAACCTAAATGTAAAAATATAATTAAATAAAAAATAAAACCTAAACCTAAAAAAAAACTAAATAAAATAAAAACTAAACATAAAATAAAATAAAATAAACCTAAAATATAATAAAATAAAAACTAAATAAAAACATTAACCTAAAAAATAAGATAAAAATCATAAATCTATACGTAAAAATAAAAAATAAAACATACACCTAAAAAATAAAATAAAAATAAAATTAAACTAAAAAATAAACATAAACCTAAAATAAAACTAAACTTAAAATATAAACTAAAATAAAAATATTAAATTAAAATAAATAAACCTAAAATAAATAAACTAAGCCTAAACATAAACCTGAATAAAAAGAAAAAATAAAGTAAAAAAATAAAAATAAAAAATAAACTAAATACTAAATAAACTTGAACCTACGAGTTTATTTAATTTTGTTTAAAAAATAACCCAAAGGCCTAAACCCTAAATCAAAACCCTAAACCCTAAAACTTAAAATAAACCCTGAACCTAAACACTAAACCTACAACCCTAAAACTACAACCTTAAACATTAAACCCTAAACTCAAAAAAACCCTAAACCATAAATCCTAAAACCTTAAACCCTAAACTAACCCTAAATCATAAACCCTAAACCCTAAAAACTCTAAACCCTAAGGCCTAAACCCTAATCCTAAACCCTATACCCTATAAACTAAAACCTGCTCCCTAAACCCTAAACCTTAATCCTAAAACACTAAACCCTTAAGCTAAACACTAAACCCTAAACCCTAAACCATAACCCTAAACTCTAAACCCTAAACCCTAAAACTTTAAACCCTAAACCCTAAACCTAAACCCCATACCCTAAACCCTAAAAATGTAAAAACCTACACCTAAACTAAATCAAACCTAAAAATAATATATATAAAAAAACCTAAATCTAGATAAAATAAAAAATAAAATAAAATAAATACATAAACTAAAAACTAAACCTAAAAATAAAATAAATTAAAAAATTAAAAATAAACTAAAATAAAATAATGTAAAACCTAAACTAAACTAGAATTAAGATAAAACTAAGAATTAAAATCCTTAATAAAATTAAAGCTGAACATAAAATAAAAAAATAATAAAATAAAAACTAAATAATGACCTAAATCCAAAAAATAAACCTAAATTTAAATATAAAATAAATCTTAAACCCTAAACTAAGAAAACCTAAGCCTAACATAAAATTAAAATAAACAAAATAAAATAAACTTAAACCTAAACTATAATAAACTAAACTAAAATAAATAAAACCTTAACCTAAACCTAAAATAAATTAAACCTAAACTTGAACCTAAACTAACTAAAATAAAATAAATTAAAAATAAACCTAAACCTAAACTAAAAAATAAAACCTAAAAATAAACCTAAAATAAAAACCTAAAACCTAAACCTAAAAAATAAATAAAATAAAAACCTAAACCTAAACCTAAAAATAAAAAGTAAAACCTAATCCTAAAAAATAAAATAAAAATAAAACTCAACTAAAAAATAAACCTAAACCTAAAAAAAAACTAAAATAAAATACTTAAACTAAAATAAATAAACCTAAAATAAATAAACTAAAATAAATAAAAATAAAAAATAAATCTAAATAAAAATAAAAAAAATAAACTAAAAAAAATAAAATAAACTAAATAAACCTAAATCTACTAGTTTACTTAATTAAAACAAAAACCTTAAACCCTAAATCCTAAACCCTAAACCCATAACCCTAAAATTAACTCTAAACCTTAAACCCTAAACCCTAAACCCTAATCCTAAACCCTAAAACCCTAAACCCTAAACCATCTACAACCCTAAATCGTAAACCCTAAACCCTAAATCCTAAACCCTAAACCCTAAACCCTAATCCTAAACCCTAAAACCCTAAATCCTAAACCATAAACCCTAAACACTAAACACTAAACACACTAAACACAAACCTAAACCCTAACCCAAACCCTAAACCTTAAACCCTAAATCGTGAACCTAAATCTAAAGGAATGAAATAAATTAAAAAATAAACCTAAACCCTAAGAATTGGTAGAACCTTGATAACAAGAACATCACTATCAAGCAGGCTCATTCTGGGAGGCTGGAAGGTGATTATCATAGTGTTGGTGGGGGATCTGGAGGTGCTGGTGGATTTGGAGGTGGTGGTCAGAGTAGTGTAGTTATGGAGGTGGGAGGAGTGATAGAGGTTACAACCGTAGTGGTGGCGAAGGGAGAGATCAGGGATTTGATGGTGGATCTCACTACTCGAGAGGTCGGGGCGGTATTGATGAGAACTAGAGAAATTTAAGAAGGGACGATCCGATTTGTTGCTTATGGAACTATGTCTTTACAGTGGAGATGATTCTAGTTATCTAGGGTTTTTTATTTACACTATGCATGCTCATTTCTTATATATGTCATCTCTTGTGTCTTAGAAAACTTGTTATGTTACTTGGTTGATCAAATAAAAAAGAAGAAATGTTCAGACTAAATTTATTCTTTCTTTAAAAGAAACCTAAACCTAAACTAAAAGTACCATGGACCTAAACCAAACCAAAACTAACCCCAAACCTAGCCTAAACTAAAACATACCTGAGCCCAAAATAAACCCAAAACCCAAAACTAAAAAACCACAAACCACTAAACTAAACCTAAAACTAACCTAAATAAAACTAAACTCTCCTAAACCATACCTAAAACCCAACTGACCTGAAACAAACCTAAACCTAAACCTAACCCAAACCACTAGGCTTAAACCTAAACAAAAGACACTAAACCACAAAATGAAACCTAAAGTTGACAACCTAATCCTAGGCCCTCAAACCCTACCCTAAATGAACTAGGCCCTGAGCCACCCTACCTGACCTATAAACCCAACCATAAAGGCCCAAAATGAGCTTACTACCCAGACCACTGACTAAATAAACCTAAAATAATAAACCAAAAATATATATATACTAAGCCTTGATAAAATAAAACCTAAAATCCAAACATAGCTAAAATAAATAAAAAAATAAAATAAACTAAATAAATAAAGAAAAAACTAAACTAAAATAACATAAAACTAAGATAAAAATATAAATTAAAACTAAATGTAAAATAAAATAAACCTAAAATAAAATAAAATAAAATTAAATAACCTAAACTAATAAATAAACCTAAAAATAAATAAAATAACCTAAATCCTAAAAAACCTAAATGTAAAATAAAATAAAATAAAAAATAAAATAAACCTAAACCTAAACTAAAGAAACTAAACTAAAATCAATAAAACCTAAACCTAAAAAACTAAACCTAAAGTTAAACCTAAACTAAATAAAATAAAATAAACTACAAATACATAAACCTAAAATAAAATAAAACCTAAAATAAACCTAAAAAGAAACCTAAAATAAATACCTAAAACTTAAACCTAAACAAAATAAAATAAAAACCTAAACCTAAAAATAAAAAAACTTAAAAATAAAAAATAAAATAAAAATAAAAGTCAACTAAAAAATAAACCTAAACCTAAACCTAAACCTTAAAAATAAACTAAAATAAAAAACCTAAACTAAAATAAATAAACCTCAAATAAAAAAGTTAAAATAAATAAAATTAAAAAATAAACCTAAGTAAAAAAAATAAAATAAATTAAAATAAATAAATAAAACTAAATGGAACTGTAGAAGAGGTGAAGGGAGAGATTAGGCATATGATGGTGGATCCACTACAAGAGGGCGGTGGTTTAATGGAAACTTAAGAAGCGAAGAAATCAGGATCAGCTTCTTACTGTCTTTATTAGAGCAGTTCTGGTTATCTAGGGTTTTGATTTCTCTATAAATGCTGATTTTATTTATATCATCATTGTGTCTTAAAAACTTGGTATGTTACTTGGTTGATAAAATTGAGTAGAAGAAATGTTGAATCTCAATTTATTCTCTTAAAAAAATCCCCAAAACCTAAACAAAAATAAAACTTGAAGCTTAAACTAAACCCAAACCTAAGCCCAAAATAAACTTGAACCTTAAACCCTAAATCCTAAACCCAAAAATTAAACATAAACCTAAATCTTACAACTCTAAACTATAACCCTAAACCCAAAAATCTAAACCACACAAACCTAAAACACACAATCTAAAACCCTAAACCCTAGGCCTTAACTAAATAACCACTGACCACCTAAACCCTGATCCTAAACCCTAGGCTATCCTACCTAGGCCCTGATCCTACCCTGGGCCACACTTGAACTTTGGGCCACTCCAAACCTGAGAACTCTCAACCACACTCTGGGCCCTGGGCTCCTGAGCCTGGGTTGACCCATGGGCTCTAGGCCTAAACTGGGCCACAGGCCCTGGGCCCTGGGCCCTGAGCCACAGGTTGACCTGACTGGGCCTAGCCACAGGCCATAGCTGAGCTCTGAGCCACCAGGCCAGGCCCAGCTGAGCCACTAGGCCATAGATCCTGGGCCCTAAGCCCTCAGGGCCCTGGGCCCTGCCTAACTGGATCCTGGGCCCTCCCACTAAACCCTGGGCCTAAACTAAAGCTAAAATCATAACTAGCAGATAAAGATATAAACAAAATAAATAAAAACCTAACCCAAAGATAGATAAAGATAAAAATAAAAAAATAAAATAAATAAAAAATAAATAAAATAAAACTAAAATAAAAATAAATTAAATTGAAGAAAAAATTTAAAATAAAAAATAAAACTATAAAATAAACTTAAAATATAAAAACTAAATAAAAAACCAAAACCTAAAAATGAAAATAAATCTAAAATAAATAAAAAAAATAAAACTTAAACCCTAAACCAAAAAAAACCTAAATTAAAAATAAAATAAATCCTACTAAAATATAAAATACTAAAATAAAAAATAAAAACCTAAACTAAAAAACCTAAACTAAACTAAATAAAATAAAATAAACTATAAATAAACTAAACCTAACCTAACTAAAAAAAATAACCTAAAATAAAACTAAACCTAAACCTAAAAAGAAAATAAAAAACATAAACCTAAAACTAAAATAAAATAAAACCTAAACTTAAAATAAAATAAAAATAAATTCAACTAAAATAAACTACTAAAATAAACTAAAATAAAACCTAGCAAAATAAATAAACTAAATAAAATAAACTAAACTAAATAAATAATAAAATAAATAAATAAAAAATAAAATAAACTCAAATAAATAAACTACACATTTTATTGTTTTTTTTTAAAAACTCTAAACCCTAAATCTTACCCTAAACCCTACCCTGACCCTACACTAAACCTATCCCTAAACCTATAACCTACCCAACCCTATAACCCACAACCACCTCCACTAAACCACATAACCCCAAAATCTATCATAAACCCTAAACCCCTCCTACACCATAACCTAAACCCTAAACTCCCAAACTAACAAACTAACCCTATCCTAAGAATGGGTAGAACCTTGGTGAACATCTCTGTAAAGCTCAGTCTAGATTGCGGTGGAGGCAAGAGGTGGTGGTTATCCTGTGGTGGGGATCTAGATGTGCTAGTGGATAAGGTGGTGGTTGGTAGTGGTGGTTATGGAGGTGGAGAAGCGATGGAGTTCTGGTGGTGGTGGAGGAAGATCGGGATATGAATGGCGAATCCCATTACTCGAGAGGTGGTGATGGTTACGATGGGAACTAGAATGAAACGTCGATCTTATTTGCTGCTGGAACTATGTCTTTAGAGATGACTTTACTTATCTAGCTTTTTGATTTAATCCAATGGTGCTCATTTTTTATCTATGTCATCGCTTGTGTCTTAGAAAACTTAGGGTGCTACTTGGTTGATGAAATCGAAAAGAAAAAAAATGTTAATTTGTTCTCTTTTAAAACCTAAACCCTAAACCTTAAACCTAAACTAAACTTAAACCCTAAACTTAAACCCTAAACCTACCACAAACCCTAAACCACAAACCTCCACAACCCTACTACCTAATCATAACCTACCACTAAACCTAACCCCTAAACTACCCTAAACCTAAAACCTACTCTAAACCACTACCTAAACCCCAAACTCCTAAACCACAAATTGACCCCTATCAAACCACAAAACCTAACCCTAACCTACCAAACTAAACTTGAATAAAGATGTCATTAGTAGATCTAAAGAATGACTAATCCCATCAGTTAGTGGCTAAAGAAAATGTCTTCAAGAGACATTCCCTTGACTATTAGAGATTTGAATACCTAAACTCTAACCTAAATCATTATTTATCATATATTAAGTATAATGTAGCATCATATATTTGAGCATGTAGTGATGTGTTTTGGATGTTATAAGATGTTTTGAAATGTTTTAGTATATTATGGTATTGTGCCCTATAGTCTATGAATATAAATAATAAAAATATTGATTTAATAAATCGATGATGAAATTTGTTAAATTTGTAGTGGGAATTAGGTTGTAGTACCAAAGGTGTGTACTTTCACTTATAAAAAGTAAGATTTTATGTTCAAAATAAATATTATCTATTGTAGCATAGTATAACATCATATATCATAATATATTATTACAAATTTAAAATTCTTTTTGGTATTTTACAATCATCAAGCTACTAGCATTATTTATAAAATATTGATTTAGACTTCAAATGGTGGAATTTGACCAAATTCATAATTGGTAGAGCATGGCATCATAATATATTATTTTAATTTAAAATATGTAAGTGATACGACTAAAATATATAGTTTTTTATTGTTTAGACTAATTTTATGATTTTTTATCTTAAGCAATCCCTTATGATGTGATATGCAATATAATATAATATAATATGTTATAGTGTATTATAATATATGATGCCATAACATAGTGTAGCATCAAGCATTATATCATATTATTGTGTATTACTACTTGTTGTTTAGCATATTTTAGTTTGTTATTGTATGATGTAGTAGAGATTGTATTGGTATAATTCATAAAAATTCTAATTTATAGGATAAGATGAGGATTTGGCCAAATTTAAGGTAGCTTTAGGGAACATCATTGGGGGTGTGCTATGGTGTGTCATTTAATCAAAAGATTGGAATTTTGCATCCAAAATAAATGTTCATTTTTCATCCAAATTTTATAAATTTTTTGCTTAAAGTGATTCATTTTAAGGTTTAATGTAAGATAATATCTTATATGAAATCATATTAAAATATAATGTACATAATAGTATAACTTCACATATTTATGAATGTGGTGCTGTGTTACTAAATGTTATTGTACATTTTAGTATGTTTTACTTTTGTTATAATACATTGGGTCAAAACTCACAAAAATGTTAATTTGAAGGTTGAGATGGAAGAATTTGGCCAAATTCACGACACATACCAAGAAGCAACATGAAAATTATGCTATTTGTACCATTTCTAATAGAAAATTAACAATTGTACATCTAAAATGAACATTATTTAGATTTTGAGAAAAAATTTTTATTTATTCCTTTTAAGAAATTCTAATAAGGTGTAATGTTAGACAATATATTATATTATAGAAAATTATAACATAACATATTATATTATAATATAATATAGTGTGTTAATTAACAATATAATATGTTTTGCATGATATTGTATAGTTAGTTTGAGCAAATCAAAAAATGTTCATTACAATGTTAACATGATGTAATTTGAACAAATGCATTGTTAAGATTTTGGTTGAAGTATTAAAGGTGCGCATATGAGAAGAAATAAGATTTGATGAGAATTCCATGTCAAGGACATTAAGGGAGATCTGCTAGGGGTTCACATATGCATTGGACATGACATATGAGGGGTCCATGTCGAGGGCATAGAAGAAGAAAATCTGCTAGGGATAATGTTAGAATTTGATTTGATTATATGATCTATGGAAAAAAGATCCTCTAGAAATAAGAATCTATAATCCAATAGTTATTAAGATTGAATTAACTTTAATTTGTTTTATTTTAACTGATGTGGTGGCATATCTACTAGAGATCTGGGCTCGAGTCTACTGGGGATTGGGTATATGAACCTTCCACTAGGAAAGCAGGTTCGGGCTATCCGTAGGGGATTGGGATTTGAGTTTGATTTCATAGATTCATTTGGGGATGTATCCACGGAAGAATAGTTTGGTTGGATTTCTTTGATTTAGACTCATTGTTGGTTTAATTTGGTTCCATTGAGGTTGGTTTTGAATTTGATTTGTTTCTTGACTTGTTTATATATGATTTGGGGCTCCACTTGGGAGAAGGGTGTGATTTAACTCCACTAGGAAAATCGATTTGGTTTAATTTAATTTGAGTTAATGTATGGACCTTGGGGTGCGATGGACCCGAGAAGGGATTATATCAGCCTTGACCTACCTTAAGTTTACAAATCCAAGGGATAGTCTACAGAGTGGGGTAGAGCTAGCAACCTAAGGGTTGCCTTTATGTGCAATAGTTGTGTGCTAAGAAGAAGGCATAAGACTTACATCTTCCAAAGTGAGGAACAAGCGGGGTGACACGTTGGATGCATAATCGAACCTAACATGGGGCTCTTGAGTGAATGTTGGGACTTATGTCAACTCAAAGTAGTCAAGATTATTTTATCTTATTTTTTCATGTGATTTGATATGGTTTGTTTGGCTTAGTTTGGTTTCAAATTGAGGGCATATCTACTAGGGATGTGAGCTCAGTCAAATTTGATATATTTAATTTATGGACCATATGTGTGTGATGGACCATGAGAAGGGGCTATATATTGGACTTGTCCTATCTCAAATTTACAAATCCAAAGGGATAGTGGTCATGGGGTAGAGCTAGCAAACCTAAGGGTTGCCTTTCGGTGTGCAGCGATAGTGCTAGGAAGAAGGCATAGTAGACTTACATCTTCTAAAGAAAGAATAACCAGGGTGACTTGTTGGTAGCACATAAATCGAAACGACTTAGGGGTGTGAGTGAATGTCGAGGACTTATATCAACTCAAGAGTTGTCGGTGATTCTATAGGGAGTTTTACTAACACCTAAGATAAGATATGCTTGGGAAAAGGTACCACTAGGTGTCATCCTAATCCACAAGTGAATATATATTTTGTTTATAAGTTTTGCATGGACCATTGGTGTGATGGACCACTGAAGGGGCTATGTCGACCTTGACCTATCTCAGTTCTTGGACCAAGTGAGAATCTACACACATCCAAGATGGATTCTCCAACATAAAGATGATACTAGGAAGGAACTATCAATGATAGTAACTAGGTAGTGTCTAAATGGGGTCGTAAAGCATGTGATCCAAATATAGGGTCCACAGAGGAGGCACTACTAGGTGCATTATCCCAAGCCCTGGTAAAGAAAGTTTATAGGTGTATGGTGGCCAACTCAAGGAGAAAGCATAGAAGACTTACATTTACCATTAGTGGTGTATCCTAAGGTGTGAGAACCAACCAACCTAAGGTGTATCCATCAACATAGTGAGAACCAACCAACCTAAGGTGTCTATCGATATGCTACTGGAAATTTGGAAAGAAATCATGTAGGCTTACAACTTTCCAAGGATGATCATAATAATAGTCATCGGTGGGATATATGCTATATCGACCTAGAGTGACTATTAAGGGGGGAGGAAGGATTGGACTAGACTTGAAAGCATTTAGGAGGGAAGGAGCCATGGGGACTTATCCTAAACCTCAAATATACTGACCAATAAGTGCACAAAGGCTAATCCGAAGAAAGCATAGCGGACTCATCCTCTTAAAAAGCCAACATAAGGTAGCTTATGACCATGGGACCAATAATAAGGAGCTTGGTTATGCGGTGGCCAAGTAAGGAAGGAAAGCATAGCATAATTACATCCTCAAGCAAGAAGACCACTAGGGTGACCCACTAAGGTAACATACTGACCTAGAGTAACTCTTGTGTGAGTGCGTGTATCTCAACTTGGAGTAGCGAGACAAAAGATATGTGCTTGTTTTATATGTTTTATGTGTAGTTTGTGTTTATGTTGATGAAGGATAGGACCTTTGCTCAGTTTCATACACCTACCTAAACACATCATGGTGATTCTAAACAAGAATACTTTCAACATGGAAGAGATTGAATTCAAAATAGAATTTTCATTGATGATAATTATTTTTAAACATGATTTATAATATTTCCTTAAGTAGAGCCCATTGATTAGAACCATTGGCCCTCTCCCTTATGATTAATAAGTTGATAAGATCCTCCTTGGTAGGCCTTCTCTATGGCGAAAGGGCCTTCCCAAGTGGGTTCAAACTTTCCTCCCATCTTATGATGGGCAACAATTGGTCTCCTTAGTACTAAAATAAGCTCTCATACTTGAAAAGCTCTAAGACAAATCAACTTGTTGTGAGCTTGAATCATTTTAGCTTTATACAACTTGAGGTTTTGGCATGCTCGTAGGCATCTCTTTTCTAAACCTTTGAGCTCTTCTAATGGCAAATTGGCATTATGCTGTGTTATGATCATGCTACCCATAACTATCCTTAGTGATGGGAGTTGGACTTCTAATGGTAGAATGACTTTGGACCCATACACTAAGGAGAAAGGAGCAGGCTAAGTTGGAGTTCTATATGTGATGCGGTATGCCCACAAGGCTTCAACTTGCTGCTCATGCCATACTTATTATTTGAGTGTCTTCTTTAGTATTTGGATGAGAGTTTTGTTGAAGGCTTCTGCTAATCCATTTGACCTCGACTAGTTGATGGTAGAACATCTCTAATCTATGTTGTGTCTCTGGGAAAAGTTGTTGATCTCGGTGCTCTTGAATGCAGTATCATTATCAAATACAATTTATCGAGGCACTCCGAACCTATATACGATATGGTTCCTAAAAAATTGGAGCACATCGTATGACCTCTCGAGCATAATCACCTTTCTCCCATTTGGAAAAGTAGTCATGTAGCTAAGATAAAATGACCCTTGGAAGAAGTAGGATCAATCAGACCCACTATGTCAGTACCCCAACACTCGAATGGCCATGAGGCTAATGTAGGATGTAGAATGTTGGGTGGTTGGTGTAGGACCACACCGTGTATTTGACATTGGTGGCATCGCCTAGTCGTATCCATGTAATCTTTGATTATCGATGGCCAGTGGTATCCTAGTCTCTTGATCTTGGCTTTCATCTTCAGATTGGATTGGTTGGCTCCACATAATCTTGAGTGTACCTCATGATCTTATGAGCTTGTGCTTGTCTAAATAATATAACCACATATGATCAAAGATCACACAAGACACCATCCACAAGAGCATAGGAAAGTGCTCTACTTCATCGATGACTTGGACTTCTCTTGAGGTAGTTTATCTTTATTTAAGTAATCCATGAATGGTTGCCTCCAATATAACTCCTCGTCTTTCCTGAAAATGGCAACCTCCTCTTCAAGAGAGTACTATTTGATGAGTTCAATATCAATAAGGGATAAAACTTATTTATTTTGGACCTTTATTGATATGGATCATCCCCTAGACATGCCAACTTCTTAGCAAGCTTGGCTAAAGTATCTTATGTTCTCTCCTCGAGGAATCTTATAAATGGTAACCTAGATTTGGGCCAATAACTCATGGTACTTATTATAGTGATGGAGCATGGGCTTTATAACCTTAAAGACCTAGCGGTTTGGTTGATAACTGAGAATCTCAAAATGTTGATGTTTTGGATGGGTAGAGTAATGACTAACTCGGACCAATGAGAACCTCATATTCACTTTTGTTATTGGTGCAAGGATTGATGATATGAGAATCTCATAACATGGTCAAGTTAAGATAACTATTCTACCCTAATTTTTCTAGAATAGTAGATTATGGTTCTTCTCCTCTTTGAGAGGAAGTTGCACCATCAAAGTACATCTCCGTATGAATGCTAGTATCCCTAAGTTCATGATTTGTTCATCAGGAGATATTCACTAAGCAAGAGTCAAAGAATGGGTGTTGCTAAGAAATCTTCCATTTTCCATTCACCGCATGGAAAGGTATGAAGGTAATGTCAAACTATGAGAGGATCATGAAACATCATGCCAACCATCTGGATAGTGTCGGCCGTGTCACTAAATACTATAGTTGATTGCTCATAGAGATTAAGTTCACCTTATGAGAAAGCATGTAGTGTTGTAGCTTTTGGATGCAAAGATTAAAGCTAAATGCTTCTTAATGGGTGGATAATTAGCCTCAGGGATTAGATGGTGAGGTAGTAGAGCATTTTCCTTCCCTTCATCATTGGCTTGGCCAAAAACAAGGGTCTAAAACAGGTAAAGTGTGAGTGGCTTGAGATAGAGGCTAGAACCCATGGTGACATCAGTAATGCTTGATGTCTTCGAAGGCATGCTCACACTTATCATCCACTTAAACTTGGCATCTTTTTTGACAAGTGTTGAGAATGGCTGACATCTTCCCAATAGGTTGGATATAAAGCATCTTAGATATGCTAACTGCCCTTATAATGATCTGAGTTGAGTTAAACTTTTAGGGGGTGGCATTTCTAATACTGCCTTGATCATCTCTAGATTGATTTTGATTCCACAGTGTCGGACAACAAACCAAGGAATTTCCTTGAAGCTACTCTGAATGCACACTTCTGGGTGTTCATTTTGAGGTTAAACTATCTTAACTATTCAAAAACTATTCTCAAGTCAAAGAGATGGTCTTCCTTTTCTCTACTTTTGACCACGAGATCATCGACATAGCACTCAACTTGATGATGAATGAGTTCATTGAAGATTCGAGTCATAGCATTTGGTATGTAATGACATTTTAAGGCTAAAATCATGACTTTATAGCAATAGATTTTGATCAAGGTTTTAAAACTAGTGTATCTTTCATCTTGAGGGCCATCTTTATTTGGTTATATCGGATAAACCATCTATGAAAGAACGCATGAGATGAGGCAATGTGCACCATCGACTCGACATTGGTAGTGAAAATTCATCTTTTGGACATACATTTAAATCCCTAAAATTGATGCATATGTGAATTTGGCCATTCTTTTCTTAACTGGGATGTGCTAACTAGGTAGTATATTTTTCTTCTTAGATGAAGCCATCATCGATCAATTTTTTGACTAATCGCATGTGTCTAGGAGTTTTCTTGATAAGGTTAGCAGTAAGTCTATTGCTAGTTTATGGACTGCTACATCAAGAGCCAAACCAGGCATCTCTTTAACTCCATGCAAAGTAGTCCTTAAACTTCGGTCAATAGCCTAACTAAGTCATTGGTTTCAATTTCATTCAACAATTAACTAATGTATGGGCGTGGATCTTCTTGATTCTAAGTTGATTTTCCTAAGATCGACGATGGTTGACTTTATCTCTTCTTTGAACTCTAGCTATGCATCTTTGACTTCAAAATCATTTGGATCATTTGAAGTTTCTAAGCATAGCTCCTCATATGAGTTAATGTGATTTGAAAAGAACTAATCTGATTCTAAATGATTAGTGATGAATAAGCATAATAGTCATCATCAACTAGACCTTATCTGAATCTAGTCATCTTGATTGAGAGCTTTTGCATTTGTTCTTCCATATTCTTTCAAAATAGTGACTTGCTTTGACCAAGTATATGGGATTAACCCTTTCTTGCTAAATTATGAACACAAGACAAATACCAATCAAAAGGTAATTCTATTAAATCTTTATATGAATCATCCTCAAGTTCTACATCAATTTCATGACTTGAGGATGATGCTGAAAGAACCTTTGAGTCTTCACACATGGATGACTTAGGGGCTTAACTACCAAACCCTCAATTTTGAGGAAAGTGGGGTTAGAGCTAAGGTTCCCAAGCTGATGCTAATTGTTTACATATAGCCTTGGATACACTTATGCTTTGCTTTGGATCGATCTTCATTTATATCGGCTCAAGATTCACCTCCAAGGGAATCTACTCGAAGCGGGTTGGTGTGCTACTCATATAAGGCTCATCCTATGAACTAGATTATAAGTCTATATGGATAACATGTCTACTTTTGGTAGCTGAGACATATCTTCTATTGGGCGCCAATAAAGAGGTTTTCCACCCCTAGGACTGTCTCTCAATGGGCCTCTTCCTCTGCTTTGTGTAGGTCAGGTCATCATACCTATATGTTTCCTCCTCCAAGTCTATTTCTGCTCCCTTTTATTTTCTTTTTCATTTTCACTTTTCTTTTTCTTTTCTTTTTCTATATCTTTTTCTTTTTCTTTTACTTTTTTTAGTTTTAAACTTTGGCCAAGTTTGTAAGAATAGACTTGTTGATTTTGAGGGAGGTAGTAAGCCGCATCCTCATATATGTCAACCTCATGATATGTCAACCTCATGAACTGTAAATAACTTGAGATCTCCTTTGACATAGTAGATGATCCCACCTCTCATAAAATTCATACATTGATGTAGATAGGACGAAACTTTACCAAACCCTTGGTTTGACCAAATTTAAGCCAATGGACAAACCAATTGAAAAACATCTAAATGATCATATAAACTTGACTAACCCTTAGTTTGACCAAATTTGACCTAAGTGAGTCAATTAGGCCAAACTAACCAAATCAACTTCAATTAACTTGAAATTTAAATTTAACTTTTAGCTCATTTCAAATCTACCCAAATTAAATCCAATGGCAAATGATCCTTCCACCCTTGGGTCAAGGGCATCACATGAGAAAAATCACCCATGTAAGTGGTCATTTCCATTCCATGGCCACTTGGTACTCTCCCAATAGTCCACCTAGGCATCTAAGACACATCCAGAATGGTTGGGTCAATGACCCATGGGAGGTGAAATCACACCCTCCCAATTTGGAGGTTGAAACCCATGACACCCATGGTTCCTCCTTGACCACCTCCACCTTGACCAATCCAAAGCCAACTCACCTCCTACCCATGACTACAAGATGGTAGATCCATAAGCAAATTCCACCATCCATTCAAGATTATACACTTATTTCCACTCAAATACACACAAAATCATTCCTCAAAGCCCTAGTTACACAAGAAATCTAGATCCATTCTCTTGAGCTCAGCTTTCGTCTAAAAAATCCATTCATCCATCACAAAATAGAAACTCCCATTTGACCTAACTTCATTTTCTCCATCAAACTCAAATTAACTTTGCATGCACCTTCCCTAGGCACATCAAGTAAGAACAAATCATTTCCCAAAATCTTGAGCAAGGTGGGACTTGATCAAGTTGAGCTCAAATCATTAGTTTGTGAGCTTTCAAATTGAACATGAAATTGATCTAATTCACCTTTGACTTATCTCCACTAGATGAAACTTTATCAATCTTTGAACCATCATCTTGAGCTCTAGTGTATGATTCAATTGATCCTTAGGAAAAAATGGTTGCTTTTTTGAAAACTTGCATCTATGATCTTGATCATTGGATCCTCGATATGCATGAAGGTGTGGGATCCTTTTGAGTTGATCGAGCTTCGTAAGATGGGATCAAAGAGAATGGCAACTCCCTTCTCCTCACTCGTGTGACATTGGATCACCCCGTCCATTCTGATCGAGCTTATCGTGATTAGTTTGCTAGATCGATATAATTTAATCTTATTAGGTTATGGGACTAATCGTAGCCTAGATCTTAGATGATGGCATAGCGTCGCATCTTCAAAGTCAAGTTTAAATCTCATGGTGCCACATGGAATGCTTCCAGCTCATGTGCCAAATTAGGCTTTTAGGCTTAATTAATCATTTTAATGGCTGAAACTTCTAAAATCATAAAAACATCATAGAAATAAATTCAAATAAATACTCATTTTAATGGTATTCAATAAGATAATTAATGAAAAATGATATTAACTAATTTTGAATAGTAATTAATGTTTAATTAAGTTTCATTTCAAAATTTATTAGCATTATTACTCCTTATACTTGAAATTAATCCCAAATTTTGTGGATTAATTTAATGGGATGACCTCGCCTCCCATGATTTTTTTTTGGGTTTGCTCACTTATGAAAATTGACTAATTAACCTTAACTTCTCTTAAGTTGGTTGATTAATAATCCATGCTATATTTATTTGTTAATTAAGTTTATCAATCATTGTTCAAAGTGAACTAAGGAATAGGGTGGACACCTTTCCCTAAGTTCATTTCACCTTTAAAATAAAATTAATTAAGATTTTACTAATTTTTAAATCAAATTGAAATCATAATCACATCATACCTTAATTAATTAAATCATGGGGTAGATCTTTAGGTGTTTAATAACCTAAAGAGTTTAATGAAATTATGTTTAGCCACATATGTGGAAAACCATAAGAGTAATTAATTAAGTCTCTTAATCTAATTAACTATTAATTATGAGCTGCATTAGGCCCCTTTTATTTCTAGGATCATTGCAAGTTTATTTTCTATGCATATCATGTTGGCTCATAATTATTTAGTTAATACTTTAAGTGACATAGGTAAGAAAATAATTCATCTAATTAAAGTTCAACTTAATTAACCCATAAAATCAACTTAATTACATTTCCTTAAATTAAATCAAATCACTAATGTGGGAATGGGTTTAAATCAACATGTAATGATTTCTCTTCTCCTCTTTAAATCAAATCAAATTGAAAACTTAATTAATAAATAAGCTTTGGTTTGCTTTAAATAATCTTATTTGATTTGATAGTCCTTAAGAACTAGTTTGGTTGAATGAATCACATGCTTATATTTGATTGTCCTCTTTCCAATCATGTTAAACTTGGTATGTCATTTGAATTCATGCATCCATCTTTCAAAATCAAGTAAAATAAAATAGATTCTTTTATGTAAGCATGTGTTGATTTAATTCAATATATGCGTGAGTATTATCACTATTAAATCAAAATGTATTTTTCAAAAGCTCATAAATGAATAATAATATGTGTTATGACTCTAGTTATAAATACATAACATATTCTTATAGCTTGAGTGCATGAATGTTGAGCTCTATTTCTTATATTCATGTGTTAATTTATAAAAGATTGAATGGTAATGGGTATATAGTCTAGAAATCAGGAACACGAGGCTTTAGCTAGAAGAAGGTCATTTGATTACTTCCATTGTTACTTGGTTGATGAAATCGAAAAGAAGAAATGTTGTATGAATTTGTTCTATTAAAAAAACAAAAACCCAAACCATAAACTAAAAAACCTAAACTAAAAAATAAATACCACTACCTAAACCTGATACCTAAACCCCCAGAAAAACCTACCCTAAACCTAAACCCAAAAGCTAAACCCTAAACATTAAAACCTAAACACTAAACTTCAACTAAATAAAACCTAAAAATAAAATAAATAAATAAAACCTAAATAAAATAAAAATATATAAAAAAAAATAAACCTAAACTTAAACTAAATAAACCTAAAAATAATAAAATAAAAAAAATAAAAACTAAATTACAAAAAAATAAATAAAACCTAAAACAAAATAAAAAATAAAATAAACTAATAAATAAAATACCTAAATAAAATAAAAAATAAATGTAAAATAAAAAAAATAAAATAATAAAATGATAAAATAAAAACTAAATAAAAACCTAAACTAAAAAATAAACAAAAAAATAAATAAATAGTAAAACAAAGCCTTACACTAAAAAAAACCTAAACCCAAAATAATCAAAATAAAATAAAACATAAACCTAAACTAAGATAAATAAAACCTAAACCTAAAATAAATTAAACCTAAACTCTAAACTAAATAAAATAAAATAAATCTAAAAATAAACCTAAACTAAATAAAATAAAAATAAACCTAAAATAAAAGAAAATAGAAACATAAACCTAAACCTAAAAATAAAAAATAAAACCTAAACCTATAAAATAAAATTAAAAAAAAAACTAAACAAAAAAAGAAACTAAACCTAAACCTAAAAAATAAACAAAAATAAAAATCCAAAATTAAAATAAAAAAACCTAAAATAAATAAATAAATAAATAAAAATTAAAATTAAACCTAAATAAAAATAAAATAATAAAATAAACTAAAATAAACAAAAAATAAACTAAATAAACTAATAAACCTAAACCTACAGGTTAATTTAAAAAAAAAAAACCCCAAACCCTAAACCCTAAACCCTAAACCATAAATCATAAACCCTAAACCCTAAAACTAATCCTCCAGTAAACCCTAAATGTAAACCTAAACCTAAGAAACCCTAAACTCTAAACCCTAAAGTAATCCTACTACTACTAAACCACAAATCCTGACCCAATAAAAAAAAAATGAAACCTAAATATAAAAACCTAAAAATAAACTAAACCTAAACCCTAATCTAAAATAAAATAAAATAAAATAAACTAAAATAAACCTAAACTTAAAACTAAAAGCCAATAAATCAAAATAAAAATGAAACCTAAAGCTAAAATAAAATAAAACAAACTTAGGCCAAAAAAATAAAATAAATAAAACTAAACCAAAATAAACATAAATAAAATAAACTAAAATAAATAAAAGAATAAATAATACTAATTAAAACATAAAATAAACATAAATAAAATAAAATAAAATAGACTAAAATAAATAAAAAACAAACTAAATAAACTAAATAAATACTGGGTATGCTTAATTTAAAAAAAAAAAACCCTAAACCTAAACTAAAACAAATCCTATTCTACCTTAATCTTGACTAAACCTACCCTGGGCCCTCCTAAATCCTACTAAAAACTACCAAACTACCACTGACTGACTACTGGCCCCTCTAAACCCTAAACTCATGACCCTGAGCCCAACCCTGAAACAGGCCTACCCTAGGCCTGGGCTCACTGACCACTGACCTTCCTAAAACCCTCTCTCTCTCTGAGAAAAATGTGAGCTACTAAACTATAATAAATAAAATTGACCTAAATATTAAATGGGATAAAACTAAAACATACTATACCACCTAAACTATAAAATAACTACTAAATAAGATAATACTAAACTACTAATTAAACCTAAATAAAACCTAAATAAATAAATGTAAATAAAAATAAAATAAACTAAATAAAACCTAAACCTAAAATAAACCTCAAAATAAAGCCAAAAAAATAAAATCAAAAAATAAAATATAAAATTAACTAAATAAACTAAAATAAAATAAAATCAACTAAAAATAAACCTAAACTACTAAAATAAAACTTTAATAATAAAACCTAAAAATATAAAATAACCTACACACTGGCTAAAAAAATAAAAATTAACCTAACTAAAATAAAATAAATAAAACTCACTAAAAATAAACCTAAACCAAAAGTAAAAACTAAAATAAATAAACTAAAATAATTAAAATAAAATAAATAAAATAAAAAAAAATAAAATAAAATAAAAATAAGTAAACTAAATAAACTTAAAACCTAAACACTTAATTTAAAAATCCTAAAACCTAAATCTTAAACCTTAAAACCTAAACCTATACTAAAAATCCTAAACTAAACTAACCCTAAACTCAACCCTAAACCCTAAACCTTAAAGAAACCCTAAACCCTAAACCCTAAACCCAAAACCTTAAACCCTAAACTATAAAACCTACAACCCTAAACCCTAAACCCTAAACTCTAAACCATAAACTAACCCTAAACACTAAGAATGAGAAAAACCTTGATGGCAGGAACATCATCATCAACTAGGCTCAGTCTAGATTTGGTGGTGGAGGCGAAGGTGGAGGTGGCGTCTATTATAGTGATGGTGGGGGATCTGGAGGTGCTGGGGGATATGGAGGTGATGGTCGGAGCAGTGGTGGTTATGGAGGCTAGAGGAGCAACAGAACTTACAGCCATGGTTGTGGCGGAGGGAGAGATCAGGGATATGATGGTGGATCCCAATGAGGCGGGGTGGTTATCGAGCTGGAGAAACGATGAATGACATCGATCTACTACTTTATGTCTTTGTAAAGCGATTGTACTTATCTAAGATTATCGATTCTATGGGTGCTCATTTTAATCTATAACGTCACTTTTGTCTTAGAAAATTTGGGGTGCTAATTGGTTGATGAAATCGAAAAAATGAAATGTTGAATCTGAATTTATTCTCTATTAAGAAAAAAACCTTAAGCCCCAAACTAAAACTTAAACCATAAACATAAGACCTAAACCCTAAAATTCAAACCCTAAACT
The DNA here is from genome assembly GCA_021442155.1 of Cymbidium sinense. Taxonomy (NCBI): domain Eukaryota; kingdom Viridiplantae; phylum Streptophyta; class Magnoliopsida; order Asparagales; family Orchidaceae; genus Cymbidium; species Cymbidium sinense. The sequence goes on along the minus strand of JAKCPB010000796.1, from coordinate 57,589 downwards.
CTAAACTCTAAATCTTAAAAAGCTAAAAACCTAAACATAAACTAAATAAAACCAAAAAATAAAATAAATAAAAAAACCTAAACTAAAATAGAATAAAAAAATAAAATAAAATAAAAATATACTAAAACTTAAACCTAAACCTAAACTTAAAACTAAAAAAAATAAAATAAAAAGAATAAAAGTAAAATAAAATAAATAAAAACCTATCCTAAACTCTAAAATAAAAAACCTAAATAAAATAAAAACTAAACCTAAAATAAAACTAAAATAAACCTAAACTAAAATAAAATAAAAATTAAATAAAAACTAAACCTAAAAATAAACATAAAAATAAAACCTAAAATAAATAAAAAAAATAAAACCTAAACCTAAACTAAAAAAAACTAAACCTAAAATAAAATAAATTAAACAAAATAAAATAAACCTAATCCTAAACTAAATAAACTAAAAAATAAATAAAATAAGCTAAACATAAAATAATAAACCAAAGTAAAAAAAAAAATAAACTAAAACTAAAATAAGCATAAACCTAAACTAAAAAGAAAACCAAATATTATACCTAAAATAAAACCTAAAACTTAAACCTAAAAATAAAATAAAACCTTTACCTAAACTAAAAAAATAAAAAATAAAATCAAAACCTAAAAATCAAATAAAAATAAACTCCTAAAATAAATCTTAAACCTAAAAAAAACTAAAATAAAAAATCTAAATTAAAATGAATAAACCTAAAATAAATAGACTAAACTAAAAAAAAAATATATTCCTAAATAAAAATAAAATGAAAAATAAACTCGAATAAATAAGAAATAAATTAAATAAACTAAACTGTCGTTCTTGAATTTTTAAACAAATCCTAAATCTAAATACTAAACCTAAACCAAACCCACAAACCTAAACCTAAACCACAAACCTAACCTAACCACAAACCTTAAACCACAAAAAACCACAAACCCTAAGCCTAAACCCCACTAAACCTAAATCAGAAAACCCTAAACTAAATAACTAACTTTAAACCTTAAACTAAACCTAAATCCTAAACTCTAAACTAACCATAAACCCTAAGAATGGGCATAACCTTGACAACAAGAACCTCACCATCAACTATGCTCAGTCTAGATTTGGCGATTGAGGTGAAGGTGGAGCGGCAGTTGTCTAGTGGTGGGGATCTGTGGTGTGGATATGGAGGTGGGTGAGTAGTGGTGGTTACTGGTGAAGAGTGGAGTTTGTAGTTGTGGTGGTGGTGGAGGGATAAATCAAGGATATGTTGGTGGTGTCATTTTTGATGGTGCCCATATGTTTATTAGTGCTCATTTTAGGGTTTATCTCATAAATGTCTTAGGAAATTTGGGTGCTACTTAGATGATGAAATCAAAAGAAGAAATGTTGAATCTAAATTTGATCTTTGTTTAAAAAAAACCTTAAATACAAACCATAAACCCTAAATCCTAAACCCTAAATTAAAACTTAAACCAAATAAAATCTAACTAAATCAAACTAAATCAAATTAAATTAACTTCTTAAATGATCAAATAAAATCTAAGCCAAACTAAACCAAACCAATTGAACCAAAACATCCTAAATGATCATATAAACTTGACCTAAACCTTGGTTTGACCAAATTTGACCTAAATGAGTCAAATTGAGCCAAACCTAACCAAATGAACTTCAATTAACTTGAAATTTAGGCTAACCCACTTTTAGCTCATTTCAAATCTACCCAAATTAAATAATGGCAAATGATCCTTAACTTGGGTCAAGTCACATGAGAAAAATCACCCATGTAAGTGGTCATTTCCATTCCATGGCCACTTACTCTAAAGTCCACCAGCATAAAGACATACTAACTAAGGTGGTTGGTACCATACCCTGGGAGGTGAAATCACCTCACCTCCCAATTGGAGGATTTAGAACCCATAGACACCCATGATTCCTCCTTGGCTCTACACCTTACCAACCAATAACTCACCTCCTCCTCCACATGACTAGATGGCGGGTAAAACCCTAAATCCAATCAAGATGAATACACGTTTCACTCAAATACACACAAAATTATTCCTCAAAGCCCTAGTTACCCAAGGCAAGCTAGATCCATAGAGCTCTCAAGCTCATTAAATCAAAAATGCCATTCCCATCCATCACAAAATAAGAAACTCCCATTTCTGACCTAACTTTCTCATTTCTCCATCAAACTCAAATTAACTTTGCATGCACCTTCCCTAGGCTTTATCAAGTAAGAACAAATCATTTCCCAAGCTTCTCGAGCACCGGAGGTGGGACTTCGATCAAAGTCCAGCTCTAAATCATTAGTTTGTGAGCTTTAGCGTCATGATCTAATTCACGCTCAACATAAGTCTCCTAGATGCCTTTATCAATCTTTTGAGCCATCGGTCTTGAGCTCCTGAGTATGATTCAAAAATTGATCCTTAGGAAAAATGGGTTGGCACTTTTGAAGAAAACTTTCATCTCTGTGATCTTGACCATTGGATCCCTCACGATGTGTGAAGGTGTGGGATCCTGGGTTGATTGAGCCTAAGCAGGATCAAGATTAACTCTTCTCCTCACTCATTTGACATTGGATCACACCGTCCATTCAACATGATCGAGCGCCTCGTGATTAGTTTGCTTCGATCTAAATTAATCTTATTAGGTTGTGGACTAATAGCCTAGATCTTAGATCGAATGGCAAGCGATCGTGCATGCCGCGAAGCTGGATAAGTTTTAATTAAATCTGGTGCCACAGAATGTGCCCCGTTAGCATGTCGTGGTCTCAAAGTTAGGCTTTCATTAGGCTTAATTAATCATTTTAATATGAAATAAAACTCATAAAAAATCATAGGGAAATAAAAAAATTCAAATAAATACTCATTTTAATGGTGTTTAATAGGATAATTAATGAAAAATGATATTAACTACTTTTGAATAGTAATTAATGTTTAATTAAGTTTAATTACAAAATTTGTTAGCATTATTACTCCTTAATTAAAAATTAATCCCAAATTTTGTGGATTAATTTAATGGGATGACCTGCCTCCCATGATGTTTTGGGATTTATTGCTCACTTAATTAAAATTGACTATTGAACCTTAACTTCTCTTTAAGCTAATTAATTAATTAATCCATAATATTGAATAATTAAGTTTATCAATCATTGTTAAAAGTGAATTAAGGAATAGGGTTGAGACCCTAATTTCTATTTTAAAATGAAATTAATTAAGATTTTACTAATTTATTAAATCACTTAATCAAATTGAAATCATAATCATCATGAATTAATTAAATCATGGGCTCTTTAGGTGTTTAATAACCTAAAAGAGTTTAATGAAATTATGTTTAGTCCACATATGTAGGAAAACCATAAAATAATAATTAAGCCTAATCTAATTAACTATTAATCATGAGCCAATTAGAGCCCCTTTTTTCCTAGGTTTGCAGTTTATTTTCTATGCATATCATGTTGGCTCATAATTATTTAGTTAACTACTTTAAAATGACATAGGTAAGGGCAAATAAATTCATCTAATTAAAAGTTCAACTTAATAACCATTAACTTAATTACATTTCCTTAAATTAAATCAAATCACTAATGTGGGAATGGGTTTAAATCAACATGTAATGATTTCTCTTCCTCTTTAAATCAAATCAAATCAAAACTTAATTAATAAAGAAGCTTTGGTTTGCTTTAAATAATCTTATTTGATTTGATAGTCTTAAGAACTAGTTTGGTTGAATGAATCATGCTTATATTTTGTCCTCTTTCCAATCATGTTAAATTTGGTATGTCATTTGAATTCATGCATCCATCTTTGAAAATGTAGTAAAATAAAGATTTCTTTTATGTAAGCTTGCATGTGTTGATTTAATTCAATATATGTGTGACTATTATCACTATTAAATCAAATGTATTTTTCAAAAGCTTATAAATGAATAATAATATGTGTTATGGCTAGTTATAAATACATAACAAAAGCATATTCTTATAGCTTAAGTGCATGAATGTTGAGCTCTATTACCTATATTCATGTGTTAATTTATATGAGATTGAATGGTAATGGGTATATAGTCTAGAAATCCTGGAAACACGAGGCTTTAGCTAGCCCCAAGAAGTTAATTTGATTACCTTTCTTCCCTAGTTTGTTACTTGGTTGAAATTGAAAAAAGAAGAAATGTTGTATGAATTTCTTCTCATTAAAAAACCAAAACCTAAACCATAAAAAAACACAACCTAAACCAAAACCTAAACCTAAACTCAAAACTTTGAAACCCTAAACCCAAAAACTAAAAATACAAACCAAAACCCTAAATAAAATCCCAAACCACTAAAAATCATTAAAACCTAAACACTAAACTTAAACTAAATAAAACCTAAAAATAAATAAATAAATAAAATAAACCTAAATAAAATAATAAAAAAAAATAAAAAAAACTAAAACCTAAACTAAACCTAAAATATAATAAAATAAAAAAAAAAAACTAAATTACAAAATAAATAAAATAAAAATAAATAAAAATAAAATAAATATATATAAAAATGCCTAAAATAAAATAAAATAATTAAATAAAATAAAATAAATGTAAAATCCATAAAATAAAACTAAATAAAACCTAAACTAAAAATAAATAAAAAAATAAAATAATAAAAATAAAATAAACTAAAAACCTAAACCCAAATAATCAAAATAAATAAAATATAAACCTAAAATAAATAAAACTAAACTAAAACCTAAAATAAACTAAACTCTAAACTAAATAAAATAAAATAAATCTAAAATAAATAAGCAAAACTAAATAAATAAAAATAAACCTAAAATAAAAGAAAATAAAACATAAACTAAACCTAAATAAAAAATAAACCTAAACCAATAAAATAAAATAAACTTAAAAAAAAAACTAAAATAAAACAAAATAAAATAACTAAAATAAAAAAAAAAAATAAATAAATAAATATAAACCTAAATAAAATAAAATAAAACTAAATAACAAATAAAACTAATAAACTACTGGGTTATTTAAAAGGCCCACCCTGAGCCCAAACCATAATCCTAAACCCTAATAACAAAACCCTAATACCTAAACTACCTTGAGCCCTGACTAGGCCACACCTACCAAAACTGAGCCACACCCTAACTGACTTAACCAGACTCTGACCCTGACCACTAAACTAACCACAATCACTAAATAACCCTGAGCCAAAACTAAAAAATGAGCCTAGTCTAAAAAGGCTCTAAATACCCAAACTTTAATCTAAAAAAATGTAAACTTAAAGCACAAAAAATAAACCTAAATAAATAACCTAAAATAAATAAACTAAAGCCTAACTAATAAAATAAAATACTAAAAATAAACTAAACTTAAAATCTAGATAAATAAAATAAAATCCTAAAGCTAAAAATAAATAAAATAAACCAAACATAAAAAATAATAAAATAAAATAAACCAAAATAACATAAACCTAATACTAAATAAAATCCAATAAATAAAATAGTACATAAAATAAATGTATAAAGATAAAAAATAATTAGATAAATAAAAATATAAACTGACCTCTTGGTGTGCTTAATTTAAAAACCCTAAACCCTGAACCTGATCCTGGGCTCCTAGCCAATCTTAACTAACCTGCTACCTGACCCTACCTAAAAAACCACAACTATTAAACTATCCAAACCCTAAAACTACCACTGAGCCACTGACCACAGAACTCTGACCAAACCTAAACCACAATAAAAACTAAACCTAAAAATAACCCAAACCTAACCCTGAGCCTGAGCCCTAACCCTGACTGAGCCAAACTAAACCCTACTAAACTCACTTTACTGGGCCCTAAAATAAAAAATGAGCCTACTAAATTAAATAAATAAATAAATAAAATACTAAATAAATAAATAATAAATAAAAATAACATAAAATAAAACTAAACCTAAATAAATAAACTAAACTAAAATAAAATAAATAACCTAAACTAAACAAAATTAAAGTAAACCTGAATAAAACCTAAATAAAAAAAACATAAATAAAATAAAATAAAACTAAATAAAAATAAAACCTAAAAAATAAAATAAAGCCAAAATAAATCAAAAATAAAAAAACTAAACTTAAAATAAATTAAACCTAAACTTAAACTAAACTAAATAAAATAAAATAGACTAAAATAAACCTAAACCTAAACTAAAAAAATAAACTTTAAAATTAATCTAAAACCTAAACCTAAAAAATATAAAATATAAAACCTACTAAGCTAAAATAAAATTAACTAAAATAAAAAAATAATAAATAAAACTCAACTAAAAAATAAACCTAAACCAAAAAAGTAAACTAAAATAAATAAACCTAAAATAATTAATCTAAAATAAATAAAAATAAAAATAAAATAAACTCAAAGAAATAATAAGTAATCTGAATAAACTTAAACCTAGCAGTTTACTTAATTTTTTTTAAAAAAATCCTAAAACCTAAATCTTAAACCTTAAACCCTAAACCCTTATACTAAGCTTAAATCCTAAAACCTAAACCTACAACCCTAAACCTTAAAGCCCTAAACCCTAAACCCTAAACCCTAAACCCTAACAAACCTAAACTAAACCACACACTAAACCCTAAACCAAACCCAAACACTAACTCTAAACTCTAAACCATAAACTAACCCTAAACACTAAGAATGAGAAAAGCCTTGACGGTAGGAACATCACCATCAACGAGGCTCAGTCTAGATTTGGTGGTGGAGGCGGAGGTGGAGGTGGTGTGTATTATAGTGGCGGTGGGAGATCTAGAGGTGCTGGGGGATATGGAGGTGATGGTCAGAGTAGTGGTGGTTATGGAGGCTAGAGGAGAAACAACACTTATAGCCATGGTTGTTGCGGAGGGAGAGATCGGGGATACGATGGTGGATCCCATACTGAGGAGGGGTGGTTACGTCGAACTAAGCGATGAATGACCGATCCAATCTACTACATATGAAATTGTTTCTTTAGCATAGAAATGGTTGTACTTATCTAAGATTATCGATTCACTTTATGGGTGCTCATTTTTAATCTATATCGTCACTTTTGTCATAGAAAATTTGGGGTGCTAATTGGTTGATGAAATCGAAAAAATGAACTGTTGAATCTGAATTTATTCTCTATTAAGAAAAAAACCTTAAGCCCCAAACTAAAACTTAAACCATAAACTTGAGACCTAAACCCTAAAATTTAAACCCTAAACCCTAAACCCTAAACAAACCCTAAACTCTAAACTCTAAACCTTAAAAAGCTAAAAACCTAAACATAAACTAAATAAAACCCAAAAATAAAATAAATAAAAAAACTTAAACTAAAATAGAATAAAAAAATAAAATAAAATTAAAACATACTAAAACTTAAACCTAAACCTAAACTTAAAACTAAAAAAAATAAAAAATAAAAAAATAATAATAAAATAAATAAAAACCTATCCTAAACTCTAAAATAAAAAACCTAAATAAAATAAAACTAAACCTAAAATAAAACTAAAATAAACCTAAACTAAAATAAAATAAAATTAAATAAAAACCTAAACCTAAAAATAAACATAAAAATAAAACCTAAAAATAAATAAAAAATAAAACCTAAACACTAAACTAAAAAAAGCCTAAACCTAAAATAAAAATAAATTAAATAAATTAAAATAAACCTAATCCTAAACTAAAATAAACTAGACAAAAATAAATAAAACCTAAGCCTAAACATAAAATAAACTAAACCTAAAGTAAATAAAATAAACTAAACTAAAAATAAGCATAAACCTAAACTAAAAAAGAAAACCAAATATTATACCTAAAATAAAAGCTAAAACTAAAACTTAAAAATAAAATAAAACCTAAACCTAAAGCTAAAAAATAAAAAATAAAATCAAAACCTAAAAAAAAAAAATAAAAAGAAATCAACTAAAATAAAAAACTAAACCTAAAATAAACTAAAATAAAAAATCTAAATAAAATGAATAAACCTAAAATAAATATAAAAAAGAAATATACCTAAATAAAAATAAAATGAAAAGTAAACTCGAATAAATAAGAAATAAAATAAATAAACTAAACTACAGGTTCTTTTTTTTAAAAAAATCCTAAACCCTAAATACTAAACCCTAAACCTTAAAGCAGTAAAAACTAAATCCCTAAACCCTAAACCCTAAACCTTAAACCTACAACCCTAAACCATAAACCTTAAACCCTAAAACCCTAAACCCTAAACCCTAAGCCCTAAACTCTAAAAGCTAAACCCTAAATCGTAAAACCCTAAACCCTAAACCCTAAACCCTAAACTAACTTTAAACCTTAAACAAAACTTAAACCCTAAACTCTAAACTAACCATAAACCCTAAGAATGGGCATAACCTTGACGACAAGAACATCACCGTCAACTATGTTCATTCTAGATTTGGCGGTTGTGGCGAAGGCGGAGGCGATGATTATCACACTAATGGTGGGGGATCTATAGGTGCTGGTGGATATGGAGGTGGTGGTCAGAGTAGTGGTTGTTACGGAGGTGAGAGGAGTGACGAAGGTTGCAGTCGTGGTGGTGGTGGAGGGATAGATCAAGGCTATGATGGTGGTGTCATTTTTGATGGTGCTCATATGTTCTATTAGTGCTCATTTTTAGGGTTTATCTCATCACTTGTGTCTTAGGAAATTTGGGGTGCTACTTGGATGATGAAATCAAAAAGAAGAAATGTTGAATCTAAATTTGATCTTTGTTTAAAAGAAAAACCTTAAACCCTAAACCATAAACCCTAAATCCTAAACCCTAAATTAAAACTTAAACCCTAAACCTAAAACCTAAACCCTAAAACCTAAACCTTAAACCCTAAACCCCAAACCCCAAACCCCAAACTCTAAACCCTAAAAAACTAAAAACCTATGCATGCTCATTTTTTATTTATGTTGTAGCTTGTGTCTTAGATAACATGGCGTGTTACTTGGATGATGAAATTAAAAAAGGAAATGTTGAGTCTAAATTTGTACTCTATTAAATAAAAAAACCAAAAACCTTAGACCCTAAACTAAACACTGAATCCTAAACCAAAAACCTAAACACTAAACCCTGAACACTAAAAATAAAAAATAAATATAAGAATAAATAACTAAATAATAAATTTAAAAATAAAACCTAAAAAGAAATAGAAAATAAAACATAAACATTAAATTAGAAAGAACCTATTTCTAAAATAAATAAAATGAAATAAACCTAAACCTAAATTATACTAAACTAAACTAAAATAAATAAAACGTAAACCTAAACCAAAATTAAACTAAAAAACTAAACTAAATAAACTAAAATAAACTAAAATAAACCTAAACTAAAAATAAAACCTAAAAATAAACCTGATTGAAAACCTAAAACCTAAACCTAAAAAAATAAAATAAAAACCCCAACCTAAACCAAAAAATAAAAAATAAAACCTAAACTTAAAAAATAAAATAAAAAAAAAACTAAACTATAAAATAAACATAAACCTAAACCTAAACCTAAAAAATAAACTAAAATTAGAAACCTAAACTAAAATAAATAAACCAAAAATAAATAAAATAAACAAAATACAAATAAAAAATAAATCTAAATTAAAATAAAAAACTAAATAAATTAAATAAATTAAAAATCAATTAAATAAACTATAAAAGGCTAAACTTATTGGTTTACTTAATTTAAAAAAAAAACCATAAACCTTAAAGCATAAAGCCTAAACCTAAATCTGAAACCACAAACCTAATCCAAAAAACCTGACTAACCACTGGGCTGCAAACTACAACCTGACCTACCACGGCCCTAAGGCTAAATCTAATACTGAGCCCACAACCACTGATTCTGACCCCTCAGTGGCCCAGGCTCTGAAACTGAGCTCACAGGCCCTGGGTTCTCCATGAGCCCAGGCCACAGGCCCTGATCACTGTACAGATCTATGACCACTGAGCCTTAAACTGAGCCACCAAACCTAAAGGCGTTAGGCTCATAACTGACTTTAAAGATCTGTGCTCAGGACTGGGTGTACCTAGGCCATGGTGACACTGACCCTGGGCCACACCTGGGCCCTAAACCACAACCCACCTTGAGACCTGAGCCTGAGCCACAGGCCCTCTGCCTAAACACAAAATCTAAACCAAAGTAAATAAGATCTAAAGATAAAATAAATAAAATCCTAAACCCACATATTAAAAATAAAATAAAATAAAAGCCTAAACTAAAACCTAAACTTAAACCTAAAAATAAAATAAAATAAAAAAAATAAAAAAAAACAAAAATAAAATAAATAAAAACTAAAATTAAAGTAAAAAAATAAAATAAACTTGAGAATAAAAAACCTAAATAAAATTAAAACTAAAAACAAAATTAAAATAAAATAAACTTAAAATAAATTATAATAAAAACTAAATAAAAACCTAAACCTAAAACTAAACCTCAAAATAAAACCTAAAAATAAATAAAAAATAAAACCCAAACTCTAAGCTAAAAATAAAAACTTAACCAAAAATAAAAATAAAATAAGCAAAATAAAATAAACTAAAACTAAAACTAAAATAAATAAAGCCTAAACATAAATTTAAATTAAACTAAACCTAAACCCTAAACTACATAAAATAAAATAAATTAAAAATAAACCTAAACTTAAACTAAAAAGTAAAATCTAAAAATAAACCCAAATAAAACCTAACTACCTAAACTAACAGTAAAATCTAAAATTTAAACCTAAATTAAATAAAAGCAAAATATAAAATAAATAAAAAAACCAAACCAAAACAAAATAAAAAATAAAATAAAATAAAAACATAGCTAAAACTTAAACCTAAACCTAAACCTAAAAAAAAAATAAAATAAAAATATAAACTAAACTAAAAAATAGAAAACCTAAACCTAAAATTAAAGAAAAGTAACCTAAAATAAAATAAATTAAATTAAAATAAAACAAATAAAAATATAAACATAAAAATAAAACTAAAATAAAACCTAAAATAAATAAAAAATAAAACCTAAGCCCTAAACTAAAATACACTAAAATAAAATAAAATAAACCTAAACCTAAACTAAAATAATCCAAACTAAAATAAAATGTCTTGCACTAAACATAAAATAAAATAAACCTAAACTAAATAAAATAAAATAAACTAAAACTAAAACTAAATATTACAAAAATAAAATAAAATAAAACCTAAAGCCTAAACCTAAAATAAAAAATAATAACCTAAACCTAAACCAAAAAATAAAACTCATTAAAAAATAAACCTAAACCTAAAATTAAAACTAAAATTAACTAAAATAAATAAACCTAAAATAAATAAGCTAAATTAAATAAAATAAAAATTAACCTAAATTAAAATTAATAAATAAAATAAACTAAAATAAATCAAAATAAACTAAATAAACCTACCTACCTGATTTGCTTAATTAAAGAAAACACTAAACCCAAAATCCTGACCCCACCCCCCTAACCCTAAACATTAAAAACCACACCACTAATTCTATTCTAAAGCTAAACCAGCATAAACCATAAAATCCTAAACATTTTGTGGGTAAACCACACACCTAGCGTTAAACCTAAACCCAAACCCTAAACCTAAAAACACCTAAAACCAAAACCTAAACCTAAAGTAACTAAAAAATGAAAAATAAACCTAAACCTTAATAAACCTAAACCTAAACCCTAAGAATGGGAAGAACCTTGATGGCAAGAACATTACTGTCAACTAGGCTTAGTCTAGATCTGTCGATAAAGGTGAAGGAGGAGGCGACAATTATCATAGAGGTGGTGGGGGATCTGGAGGTGCTGGTGGATATGGAGGTGGTGGTCAGAGCAGTGATGTTTGTGGAGGTGGGAAGAGCAACATAGGTTAGAACCAGGGTGCTGGCGGAGTGAGAGATTGGGGATATAATGGTGGATCCTACTATGAGAGGCTGGGGTGATTCTGATTGGACCTGGATAAATTGAAGAACGGTCGATCAAATCTACTACTTATGGAAATGAGTCTTTACAGTAGAGACGGTTCTAGTTATCTAGGGTTTTTGATTTGCTTTATGCATGCTCATTTTTTTTCTATGTCATCTCTTGTATCTTAGAAAACTTGGTGTGTTACTTAGTTGGTTAAATTGAAAAGAAAAAAATGTTGAATCTGAATTAGTTCTCTGTTAAAAAGAAACACCAAAAACTCCAAACCCTAAACTAAAACCTGAACCCTTGACCTAAAACCTAAGTCCTAGACCCTGAACCCAAAACCCTAAATAATAAACCCTAAAAAGTTGAAACACTAAACCCTAAAACCTAAACCCTAAACCCTAAATCCTAAACCCTAAAACCTAAACCCTAAACCCTAAACCCTAAATCCTAAACCCTAAAACCTAAACCCTAAACCCTAAACCCTAAACCCTCAATTACCCCTAAACCCTAAACCCTTAAAAAGCTAAACCCAAACTAAATAAAATATAAAAAGAAAATAAATAAAAAAACTAAACTAAAATAAAATAAAATAAAAACCTAACTTAAAATAGTAATCTAAACCTAAACCTAAAAAAAATAAAAACTAAACTAAAATAAAATAAATAAAAATCTAAACTAAACCCAAAAAAAAATGAAAAACTTAAATAAAATAAAAACAAAACCTAAAATAAAAATAAAATAAACCAAAATAAAATAATATAAAAACTAAATAAAACTTAAACCTAAAGAATAAACCTAAAAATAAAACTTAATAATAAATAATAAAATCTATACCCTAAACTAAGGAAAACCTAAACCTAAAATAAAAATAAAATAAACCTAAACCTAAACTAAAATAAACTAAACTAATATAAATAAACCTAAACCTAAACCTAAACCATAATTTACCACCATTTTATAAAATTTTCCTTAAATTTAAGTGGTACTTTTCTATCACACAAAAGCATGTATTCCTAACATTCACATTTTGCATTTTAATGATTTGTTCACCAAATTTCACAACACTGTCACTATAACTACTAGAACTCAAATTACACTCCAAAAATAAAATAAACTAAATAAAAATAAAAAATAAACCTAAATAAAAAATAAATTAAATAAACCTAAACCTACCAATTTACTTAACTTAAAAAGAAATTAAAGAAAACCCTAACCCTAAAACTAACCCAAAACCCTAAACCCAAAACCTACAACCCTAAACCCTAAACCCTAAAGCTTAAAACCCTAAACCCTAAACCCTAAAACCCTAAACCCTAAACTCTAAACCATAAACACTAAACCCTAAACCTACAACCCTAAACCCTAAATCCTAAAACCTACAACCCTAAACCCTAAAACCTAAAGCCTAAATCCCAAACCTTAAACACTAAACCCTAAACTGTAAAAAATTAAAAATAGAAACCTAAAATAAATAAAACCTAAAAATAAAATAAATAAAAAACCTAAACCTAAATAAAATAAATAAACTAAAATAAAATAAAAACCTAACTAAAACTATAACCTAAACTTAAACCTAAAAAGAAAATATAATAAAAATAATAACTAAGGCAAAATAAAATTAATAAAAACCTATACTAAACCAAAAAAATAAAAAACCTAAATAAAATAAAGATTAAGCCTATAATAAAACTAAAATAAACCAAAAATAAAATAAATAAACACAAAATAAAAACTTAAACCTAAAAGATAAACCTAAAAGTAAGTTAAAAATAAAACCTAAACCCTAAACTAAAAAAAAAAACCTAAACCTAAAATAAAACTAAAAAAAACCTAAACCTAAAATAAAACTAAAATAAACCTAAACCTAAACTAAAATAAACAAAACCTAAACCTAAAATTAAAATAAATTAAACCTAAACCTAATCTAAACTAAATAAAATAAAATATACTAAAAATGAACCTAAACCTAAATTAAAAAATAATAGCTAAAAATAAGCCTAAAATAAAAACCTAAAACCAAAACCTAAAAACCTAAAAATAAAATCAAAAACCTAAACCTAAACCTCAAATAAACAAACCTAAAACTAAACCTAAACTAAATAAAATAAATTAAACTAAAAGTAAAAACCAAAAATAAAAAAAATAAAACCTAAAAAATAAACCTAAAATAAAACCTAAACCTAAAGAATATATATATATAAACCTAAACATAAACCTAAAAAATAAACCTGACTAAATAAAATAAAATAAAACTAAACTAAAATAAACATAAATAATAACCTAAAATAAACTAAAATAAAACCTAAACTAAATAATAAACTAAATAAATTAAATAAACTAAACCTTTTATTTATAAAACTAAACCCTAAATCCAAAACCATAAACACTAAACCTAAACCCTAAACACTAAACTAATAAACCCTAAACCTACACCCTAAACATATAAACCTAAACCCTAAACTAAACCCTAAAGCATAAAAAAATAAAAAATTAAAATAAAACCCTAACTAAACCCTATACCCTAAAATAAATCCTAAACTAAACCTATAACCTTAAACCTCTAAGCCTAAACTTAAACCCTAAATATTAACCCTAAACCCCTAAACCCTAAACTAAACCCTAAAACCCTAAACCCTAAATCATAAACCTAAAATCTCTAAACCTAAACCCTAAACTCAAATCTAAACCCTAAACCATAACCTAAACCAAAAAATTAAAACACTAAACCCAAAAAATCCTAAATCATAAAAGAAATAAAATAAAATAAAAAAAAAAACCAACCCAAATAAAATAAATTAAAACCTAAATTAAACTAACCTAAACCCGACTAAAATAAAATAAAAAACTAAACTAAAATAAAATAAATAAAACCTAAACTAAACTAAAATAAAATAAACGAAAACCTAAAAAAAAAACCTAAAAAAAAAAAAAATAAACTAAACCTAAAATAAAATAAAATAAAATCTAAACCAAAAAAAATAAATCTAAAATAAACAAAAAATAAAACATAAACCTAAACTAAAAAAAACTAAACCCAAAATAAACAAAATAAAATAAACATAAACCTAAACTAAAATAAACTAAACTAAAATACATAAAACTTAAACTAAACCCAAAATAAACTAAACTAATAAACTAAAATAAAATAAAATAAATTAAAAATAAACTTAAACCTAAACTAAAAAATAATACCTAAAAATAAACCTAAAAATAAAAAATATGACCAAAACCTAAAATATTTTAAAAATAAAACTAATCAAAAAAAATAAACATAAATTTAAACCTAAATCTAAAAAATAAACTAAAATAAAAAAAACCAAAACAAAAATAAATAAACTAAACTAAATAAAATAAAAAAATAAAAAAACTAAAATAAATAAAAAATAAACTTAATAAACTAAGACACCTAAACTACTACTACATATATTAAAATAAATACACTAAATAAACTAACTTAAACCTAAACCTAAAATTAAAAGAAAACCTAAACTAAACCTAAACACTAAACCCTAAAATAAACCTTAACCTTAAACCCTAAATAATAAACCCTAAACCCTAACCCTAAACCCTAAACCTTAAAGCCTAAACCCTAAACCAAAAAACCATAAACCCTAAACCCTAAACTAACCCTAAACCCTAAAAATCCTAACCCCTAAAGCCTAAACTGTAAACCCTAAACTAACCCCATCCAACCTAAACCTAAACTAACCCTAAACCTAACCCTAAACCTAAAACCCTAAAAAAATCCTAAACCCTAAATCCTAAACACTAAACTAAACCTAACCCTAAATGATAAAACCTCAACCATATCCCTATAAACTATAAACCTAAAACCTAAAACCTAAGGGTAAACTAAATAAAACCCAAAAATAAAATAAATAAAATAAAATGAAAACCTAACCAAAACCTAAACCTAAACCTAAAAATAAACTAAAATAAAATAAATAAAAATAAACTAAATAAATAAATAAAAGCATAAACTAAACCAAAAATAAATAAAATAATCCTTAGAATAAAAAACCTAAATGAAATAAAAACTAAACTTAAAAAAAATAAACCTAAAATAAAATAAAATAAAATTTCTTTAAAAAACCTAAATCGAAAAAAATAAACCTAAAAATAAAGAAAAAATAAAACCTAAACCCTAAATAAAAAAAAACCTAAACCTAAAATAAAAAAAAATAAACAAAATAAAATAAATAAAAACCTAAATTAAAATAAACTAATCTAAAATAAATAAAACCTAAACCTAAAATAAACTAAATCTAATGCTAAATCTAATCTAAATAAAATAAAATAAACTAAAATCAAACAAAAACCTAAACTAAAAAATATAACCTAAAAATAAACCTAAAATAAAAACCTAAAACCTATACCTAAATAAATAAAATATAAACCTAAACCTAAACTAAAAAATAAATAATAAAACCTAAACATAGAAAATAAAATATAAATAAAACTCAACTAAAAAGTAAACATAAGCCTAAACCAAATCCTAAAAAATAAACTAAAGCAAAAAACCTAAACTAAAATAAATAAACCTTAAATAAATATACTAAACTTAATAAAAATTAAAAATAAAAATTAAAAATTAAAACAAACTAAAATAAATAAAAGATAAACTAATTAAACATAAACCAACAGTTTACATAATTTTAAAAAAAAAACATAATCCCCAAATGCTACATCCTAAACCTAAACTCGAAACCCTAAGAAACCCTAAAACCTAAACCCTAAACCCTAAAACCCTAAACCCTAAAACCCTAAACCTAAAACCTAAACCCTAAACCCCAAACCATAAACCTAAGCCTAAAGTAACTAAATAAATTAAAAAATAATCCTAAAGCCTAAAACTAAAAAAACCTAAACCCTAAGAATAAGCAGAACCTTGATGGCAAGAACATCAATGTCAAATAGATCTACCTATGGAGATGAAAGAGGAGGCGGTTATATTGGTGGTAAAGGTGTGGATATGGAAATCAATGGTGATTATGGTGGCATGGAAAGTGTTGGAGGTTACAACCATAAGGAGGAAATGGATATGATGGTGGATCCCACTAGAGATCGGGTGGTTCTAAAACTAAAAAAGAATACTAATTTGCTATTCAAACAAACTTAAGATGGTTCAAAATCTAGTTTTGATTTTCTATGCATGACCTATGTCATCACCTAAAAACTTGGTACTTAAAATCAAAACTCTAAACCCTAAACTAAAACTTAAACTATAAACCTAAAAACTAAACCCTAAACCCTAAACCTTAAACCCTAAAATCCCAAAATGCTAAACCCTAAACCCTTAACTATAAACCCCAAAACCTAAACACTAAACCCTAAACCTTAAACCCTAAACACTTAAACCTAAAACCTAAAAAAAAACCCTGAACCCTAAACCATAAACCCCAAACCCTAAACCCTAAACTAACCCTAAACCTTAAAACCTAAAAAGCTACTAACATAAACTTAAACTAAATAAGAAATAAAAATAAAATAAGTAAAAAAACCTAAACCAAAATAAAATAAAAACATAAACTAAAACCTAAACCTAAACCTAAAAAGAAAATAAAATAAAAAAATAAAAACTAAAGTAAAATAAAATAAATAAAAAACCTAAAAAATAAAAAAAATAAATAAAATAAACCTAAACTTAAAAAAATAAACCTAAAATAAATAAAAATAAAACATAAAATTTAAAATATAAATAAAATAAACCTAAACCTAAACTAAAATAAATAAAACCCTAAACTAAATAAAATAAAATAAGCTAAACTAAAAATAACCTAAACTTAAACTAAAAAATAAAACCTAAAAGTTAACATAAAATAAAAACCTAAAAAATATAAAATAAATACATAAACATAAACATAAAAAAACCTAAACCTAAAAAATAAACTGAAAATAAAACTAAACTAAAAAAATAAACCTAAACCTAAAAAATAAACATAAAATAAACAAAATAAAACCTAAAATAAGTAAACTAAACTAAAAAAATAAAACTAAACCTAAATAAAATAAAATAAAATAAATTAAAATAAATAAAACATAAACTAAATAAACATAACCTAATTTACTTAATAAAAAAATTAAAAAGTAATTAAAACCCAAACCTAACCATAAAACCCAAAAACTAACTAAGCACTAAACCCTAAACCTAAATTTTAAACCCTAAAACCCTAAACCCTAAAAAACCTAAAAAAACCAAAACCTAAAAAATTAAAAAAAACTAACCCAAATAAAATAACAAAATAAAATAAAATAAAACCTAAACTAAAACCAAACTTAAACCTCATAAAAAATAAAAAAAATAAAACTTAACTAAAACAAATAAATAAAAACCTAAACTAAGCTAAAAAAATAAAATAAACCTAAAAATTAAAAACCTAAACATAAAATAAAAATAAAATAAAATAAAATAAAAACAAAATGAAAACCTAAACCTAAAAAAATAATCCTAAGAATAAATAAAATTAAAACCAAAACCCTAAACTTAAAAAAAACTAAACCTAAAATAAATAAAATAAAATAAACCTAAACCTAAACTAAAATAAACTAAATTAATTTAAATAAAACCTAAACCTAAACCTAAAATAAACTAAGCCTAAACCCTAAACTAAATGAAATAAAATAAACTAAAATTAAAACTAAACCTAAAATAAAAACCTTAAACCTAAACCCAAAAAAAAAACAAAATATAAACCAAAACCTTAACCTAAAAAAAACTTAAGCCTTAAACCAATAATAAAAATAAAACCTAAACTTAAAAGAAAAATAACTAACAAAATATAAACTAAAGTAATAAACCTAAACTAAAATAAATATAAAATAAACTAAATAAATAAAAATAAAAAATAAAACTAAATAATAAAAAGTTAAAAAAATCCTAAACTATAATAAAAAAACCCAAAATTAACCTAAATAAACCCATAATTAAAAAAAATTTAAAAACTAAAGTAAAAAAAAACTAAACTAAACCCACACCCCCTAAATCTAACTAAAAAAACTAAAAAAGTAAAATTAAAAAGTAAAACTAAAACTAAAAACTAAAACTAAAACTAAAAATTAATACTAAACAAAAACCTTATTACAAACCTAAACCTTAAAAAAAACTAAACATAAAACCAATATGTTTGAGGAAATTGCAAGAGTAGAAGAATGAAAGATAGATCAAAATGGATAATGTTAAGCTCAAGATACAATATTTTAGGATATATGCATTTATAACTATCTTAGAAATTCATATGAGTTCATTGACATGAATCAATTTGCTTACAACTTAACATATTATTTTAATGAGGTTAATTTATATAAATCTCTATCTAATTAACATTTAATTATATGTTTCATACATAGCATTTGAATTGTCAAAATAAAAATTGATAATAAATTATGACTATTAAGTGTAATTATTTTATTTACTTAATATAATTAAATATTTTAATTTAATTTGAAGGTTATATGATAACTAACATATGTATGATTATATATAAATTATATTATAATATTTAAATATCATATTTCAAAATTAACACAAATATGTGAAATTTTGTATTTTAGCGAAAGTCATTTTATAATCAAGGAATTTATATATGATTTTATCTCCAATGGATTCCTTGGATTTTATCCTTTAATTTGATAGGTTACATAACCCACATTTGATTAAAATTGAATTTATTATGACTTTTCAAACATTAGCTAATTTTAAAAATGAATGCATGCTACATGCTTTGAATATATTAAGAGCCATATTTGATTATTTTTTACTTGCCCATGTGAATAGCCGAATTTTGGCTGCTTGGATTTAATATTTATTTAATATAAATTATATTTTTATTGAATATTAAATTATTAGATGATAACATGATGTTAGAATAATATGTTGTTTTGAAATAATTCAAAATGACCATCTTGCCTATAAATAGCCCCCATTCTCTTCATGAAAGCATTCCTCATTCAAATTCAAAATCCCTCTAGCAAATCTAAGAGAATATTTCATATATTTTCCTTCCAAGTGTTCTCCAAATATTGCAAGATCAAACCCTTGGTGTAGAAGCTTCAACATCTTCAACTAAGCAAGCTTTCTCAAATTACTCGAGTTTATTTTCTTGATCATAATCCTTTTTAAGTTGTTCATGCTATTTTCACCATCTATTGATTCCTTCCAATTTATACTATTTGGTGGATTTGCATTTGGACATTATTTTTTACAACAAAGTGTCTCAATCATTTTTTTTGTGAAAAATTCTTGCGATAGTTTGTAAGACCTATTTCAACTTATTGAAATTTTTAACTTCTTACAAATTCCTTTTGGTTTCTTGAAATATTCCTTCATTAGTCTTATTTTGAAAGATCATTAATTCTTAGATCAATATTAGAAGTTTATTTTAAGCATTTCAAATTAATTTATTGTGTTGAAATTATTTTCATATTTGCTACATATCTTTTTTTTTTAATTAAAAGCTTACTAGACTACTTAGATCTATCATATAATAATTTTATTTAAGTATTTTGTGATCATTTACATTAATTGAAAGCATATTTTTGTTTAAAATATAATAAATTATTCCTTGCTGAAATTTATTTTATTGTGCAAAAGAATATAGTGAATTTATTTTGAAATCATTTTTATATTAGTCTCCAAATTGTAATAACATAAACATCTTAGTAAGATCACTTTAAGATATTTATGTTATTGTTTCTTATCAATATTATGTGAGAATTTCATTGTGCCAAAATTTTTAAGTTGTAAGTGATCATTTAAAGTTGTGAGCTCATTTTTTGAATTGGATAGCTTGGTATATTTGTGAGAGATTTATAAGTTGTGAGATCAAAATTAATTATTTTGTATTTTTCTTTTTGTGCTGTAAAATTTATATTGTACCCTTTGTAGAGAGTACATATAGAGGTTGTACACCTTATAGAGAGTACTATTTGTAAGCTATTTTGCATTTATTGGATTCCTAGACAGGGGTGGCTAGGCGTGGATGTAGGCCTATTTTGGAGATTGGTTGAACCACGTAAAAATTGTGTGCGAATTATCTCTCTTTACTTTATTGTATTTTTATTGCATTAAGAATTTTATCTTATCATTATAAAATCAAAAATTTATTTTCTATTAAAAGTTTAAATTTAAGATTTAAATTTAAAAATTTTTTAATATCACCTAATTCACCCCCTCCCCCCGCTTGGGTGCTATAGTATAACATTTGATTATTGGAAATATATAATTAGTACATTTTTAAGAGGTCAAGATGCACGCATGTGGTATATGTTGACCCATCAATATCATACACCCACAGTAGAAGTAAATGGCATTAAGGTAGAAAACCTTTTGAGGAATGGTCTGTAACTGAAAGAGAACTTGATGAATTAAATGATATGGCTTGTAATACTTTACATTGTGCTTTATAACCTAATGATTACATAAAAATTTTTATGTTAAGTACAACAAAACAAATATGGGATAAACTCATTATAACTTATGGAGGAACTAGTGAAGTTAGAGATGCTCAAATAAATAGACTTGTTCATGAATATGAGTTATTTCATATGTCTCCTTCCGACTCTATTTCTGATATGTATTCAAGATTCATGAAAATAATTAACACATTGCATTCTCTTGGAAAACATATAGAATCAAAACATGGTTCATAAGATTCTAGATGTCTAAAAAGAATGGGAAGCTAAAGTAACAACTATTAAAAGCTAAGGATTTATCTACTTATCCACTTGATCGCTTTTGGGTTCTTTGATAGCATGAATAAAGTTATTACTCAAAGGGATAAGATGGATAACTCAGCAAAATGAAGAAGGAGAAAGAAAAAAGCCATTGCATTACAAGTTGATGATAGTGATGAGCATAACACTCAAGCTCTGGATAGTGATAGTGATGAGGTGGTCATGTTATCCAAAAGGCTTGAGAACTTGCTAAGGAAGAAGAATCAAAGGTATAAAAAATCTAAAACTATAAATTTCAAACTAAGAAATTTCCTACAGTGAAGGGATCATTTGCTACCATTGTAAAATCCCGACACATAAGAGGTGATTGTCCAACTTGTTGAATCAAAGAAAAATAGGTTGATGTGAAAAGAAGAAAAATATGAAGGAGAAAAGTACCATAAGAAGAAAAGAGCTTTATGGGCCAATCCAGATTCAAATGAATCAAGTACTTGCTCATCGATGAAGAGGTCAACATATGTCTCATGGAAAATGGAAAAACTTAGATTCTCAAGAGGTATGTAATGATATATCTTATGATGATTAGATGATGCTTTTAATGATTTAGTTATAGATTATAAAAAATTAAAAAGGAAATACAAAATCTTAGAAAAAGAACACAAAAATTTAGATATGCATTTTTGTGATTTAAAAAAGGAATGTGATAATTTAAAAAGGAAAAATACTTCTTTATTAAATTGTTCTGTACTTGTATGTAAACTTGAAAGAGAGAATATCTTGTTAAAAGCAAGATTAGAATTATATTTGAAATCACAAATTCATTATAATACTTCTTCAAAAAAAACATTTAATAAAAAATATTTGCATCATACACAT
This sequence comes from Cymbidium sinense, assembly GCA_021442155.1. Lineage (NCBI taxonomy): Eukaryota > Viridiplantae > Streptophyta > Magnoliopsida > Asparagales > Orchidaceae > Cymbidium > Cymbidium sinense. The sequence continues at coordinate 35,161 of JAKCPB010000796.1, read as the reverse complement.
CCTACTCATAAACCTTATAATTATCATGCTAAGTCATATGTGTAAACACTAATGTTTGGTGCAACTATTGTAATAGAAAAGGGCATATTTCATTTTATTGCTATGCATGTAAATTATAAAACACTAAGCAATCATCTTATGTATGGGTACCAAAAGGTACAAGCACTACACAAACCACGCATGCTAGATATCTTGTTTCAAATTTAGAATGTGGACCCAAACATGTCTGGGTTCCAAAAGTTAACATGTGAGTTTCTTTTGTAGGAATGCCTTCAAAGAAAAATCAAAGAAGGCATGTGGTACTTCGACAGTGGATGTTCAAGAAATATGATGGGAGATAAAGATATATTCACAACTTTAGAATCAAGTGATGGAGGATTTGTTACATATGGAGATAATGCAAAGGGAAAGATCATTGGCATTGGTTCTATTTGTAAGAATACTATCACATTTGATAAAGTTTTTCTAGTAGAAGGATTAAAACATAATTTAATTTCTATTAGTCAATTATGTGATAAAGGTTTGAATGTAGTATTCCATGCATCATTTTGCATTATAAAAAGTAATGAAAATGTTTTGTTAGTAGGACAAAGATATAAAAATATTTATGTCATTGATTTAGATAGCTTTCATGATCAAAATTTGAATTTACTTTGTTTTAAAAGCACACATGATGATATATGGTTATGGCATAGGAGACTATGTCATATTAACATCCACACACTTAATAAAATTGCCAAACTTGATTTAGTAGCTGGATTGCTTAAATTAAATTTTCATTCAAACTATGTTTGTGATGCATGTATTCATGGTAACCATTCTAGAAGCCCATTTAAAAGTAAAATTATTGTTTCTACTTCTGGACCTCTAGAATTATTGCACATGGATTTATTTGGTCCTATTAGCACCATAGCTTAGGTGGAAAAAATTATGGTTTTATGATTGTTGATGATTTCTCTAAATATACTTGGGTTTTATTTGTAACTTAAAAGGATGATGTTTTGGGTGAGTTTAGAAAGATTTCAAAATATATTCAAAGAGAACAAGGCCTTTTGATTAATAGGGTTCAAACTGATCATGGTGGCAAATTTAAAAATAAATTATTTGAAGATTATTGTGATGAACATGAGATTGGACATAATTTTTCTGCCCTTAGAACTCCCCAATAAAATGTAGTAGAGAGAAAAAATAAAATATTAATTGAATTAAGTAGATCTATGTTTAATGAGTATAAATTGCCAAAATGTTTTTGGGTAGAAGCAGTAAATACTGCATGTTATGTGATGAATAGGATTTATTTTAGACCAATTTTGAAAAAGACACCCTATGAATTATTTTTTGGAAATAAGCCTAAGATTGAACACTTTCATGTATTTGGATGTAAATTCTTTATTTTGAATAATAGAAAAGAGCATTTAGGTAAGTTTGATAGCAAATCAGATGATGGTATTTTCTTAGGATACTCTCTTTCTAGTAGAGCTTATAGAGCTTTCAATAAGAGAAAAATGATTCCAGAAAAATAAATACATGTTATATTTAATAAATATTTAATTGATCCCATTAGAAATGAAGTGATTGATGAAGAGATTGATAGTTTTAAGAAAATATCTTTAGAATATAATGTGGATGATTCATTGCCTAAAGAATGGAAATATAATAAAAATCATCCAAAGGAACTAATTATAGGAGATCCTTCAAAAGGAATTATGACCAGAAGACATAATACAGAGGTTGTAGATCATTCAACATTTTTATTTGAGGTTGAACCTAAAAATTTAGAAGAAGCATTAAAAGATAATTTTTGGGTTATTGCTATAGAAGAGGAGTTGAATCAATTTGTAAGACATAATGTTTGGGAATTAGTCCCAAGAGCCCAAGATCAAAATGTCATTGGAACAAAATGGGTCTTTAGGAATAAGTTAGAAGATTCATGTTGTATTGTTAGAAATAAAGCTAGGTTTGTGCACAAGGGTACACACAAGTTGAACATATAGATTTTGAAGAATCTTTTGCACCCGTAAGATGAATAGAAGCTATTAGGTTACTCCTTGCTTATGCTTGTTTTAGGGATTTTAAACTTTTTCAAATGGATGTCAAGAGTGCATTTTTGAATGGATTTATTGACCAATATGTATTTTTAGAGCAACCACTTGGATTTGAGAGCCTTAATTGTCCAAATCATGTGTACAAATTAAAGAAAGCCTTATATGGTTTAAAACAGGTTCCTCGTGGTTGGTATGATAGGTTAAGTAACATTTTGATAGATCATGGATTTAGAAAGGGTTGAGTACATACCACTTATTCCTTAAGAGCATAGATGATGATTTCAGAGTGGTACAAGTGTATGTAGATGATATATTATTTCGAAGTACAAATGAATCTTTGTGCCATGAGTTCTCATCTTTGAAGTCTAAAGAGTTTGAAATGAGTATGATGGGAAAACTTAATTTTTTTTCTTAGGTCTTCAAGTGAAGCAACAAGAAAATGGCACATTCATTTGTCAAACTAAGTACACAAATGAATTTCTTGAGAGGTTTGACATGAAAAGATTTAAATCTAGTAAAACTTTTATGAGCCCATCTACAAAATTGGATTTAGATGAATTAGGAAAATCTATTGGTCAAAAACTTTATAGGAGTATGATAGGTTCAATTTTATACCTTGCGGCTAGTAGGCCTGATATTATGTTTGTTATTTGTTTGTGTGCTCATTTTCAGGCCAACCCGAAAGAATCTTATTTAAATGGTACAGAATCTAAAACACTATTGACTGCTGGCCTTGGATGTTTGCTTGTATCAGGTATGTTGGCTATGATGGCTTTGATGTTACTCACCTATTCTCTTTGGTTGGAAGCATTGCATAGGATTGTAACCCTTCTTTATGAAGTTTGGATGCTCATATGTATTGTTGCCCCTTATGATGATCCTAACTGAGCTTGAGCATTCTCTTTCTCAACACTCTCCTTTTCCTCTCTTTATCCTTATCCTTTTTAGCTATGAATTTTGTCTTTGTAGCGTGTTGCTGATTTCTTTTATAGGTTAGATCTTTATAGGGAATGGTCATTACTCACCAACCCAAGTGTTGTTACTATGGATCTTACTTATCTTGCTTTCTCAAAGAAATCTTGAACCATTGACTCATTCTTTATTTTCAAGATTTATTTTAGTCTTACTGCTTTTTTTTCTCTTATGATTTTAGCTATTGTATTTGCTCTTTGTTTTGTTTTCTTTTCTAATGTACTTAGATGCTTAGTTTCTTAGTTTAGCTTTGAGAGGAGTAGAATTTTAGAGCTTTAACCCTTCTAAGAACATTGTATCTTTTCCTTCTATGGTAATAAAATTCTAACATCCTAACATCCTCGCCCCAAAAAAAAATACCCTAAACTCTAAACCCTAAACCCTAAATCCTAAACAACCCTAAAACCTTAAACCCTAAACCCTAAACCTTAAACCCTAAACCCTAAACTTTAAACCCTAAACCTTAAATCCTAAAACTTAATCTTACCCTGAACCCTAAAAACCTTAAACCCTAAAAGCTAAACACTAAACCCTAAACCCTAAAGGAAAAATAATAAACCCTAAACCCTAAACCCTAAAAGCATAAAACCTAAAAACCTAAACACTAAGCCCTAAACCCTAACCCTAAACCATAAACCCTAAACTTCAAACCCTAAACCTAAACCATAAAACCTAATAAACCTAAACTTAAACCTAAACCATAAGAATGGGCCGAACCTTGACGATAGGAACATCATCGTCAACCAAGCTCAGTCTAGATATGGTAGTGGAGGTGAAGGCAGAGGCGCCAGTTATCATAATGGTGGTGGGGGATCTAGAGGTGATAGTGGATATGGAGGTGGTGGTTAGAGCAATGGTGGTTATGGAGGTGGGAGGAGCAATGAAAGTTACGTGGTGGTGGCGGAGGGAGAGACCGGGGATGTGATGGTGGATCCCACTACTTGAGAGACCGGGGTGGTTCTGATGGGAACTGGAGAAACTGAAGAATGACCAATCCGATCTATTACATATGGAACTGTCTTTACAATAGATGGTTCTAGTTATCTAGGGCTTTTTATTTGTTCTATGCGTGCTCAATTTTGATCTATGTTGTATCTTGTGTCTTAGAAAATTTGCTGTGTTACTTGGTTGATGAAATCGAAAAGAAAAAAAGTTGAATCTGAATTTATTCTCTGTTAAAAAAAACCCTACCCTAAACTAAAACTTGAACCCAAAACCAAAAACTTAAACCATAAACCCTAAAAATCGTAAACACTAAACCCTAAACCCTAAACCCTAAAACCCTAAACCCTAAACCCTAAACCATAAATCCTAAAACCTAGACCCTAAACCCTAAACCCTAAACCATAAACCCTAAACCCTAAACCCGAAACTAACCCTAAACCATAAAGCCTAAAAAGCTAAAAACCTAAACCTAAACTAAATAAAACCAAATAAATAAATAAATAAATAAAAAAAACCTAAACCAAAATAAATTAAAACATAAAATAAATTAAAAACCTAAACTAAAACTTAAACCAAAACTTAAACATAAACTTAAACCTATAAAGAAAATAAAATAAAATAAAATTAAAATTAAAATAAAATAAATAAAAACCTAAACTAAACTAAAAAATAAAATACCTAAATAAAATAAAAGCTAAACCTAAAATAAAAATAAAATAAAATAAAAACTAAAAAAAAAACTAAACCTAAAAAATAAACCTAAAAATAAATAAAAAATAAAACTTAAACCATAAACCTTAAAAAAAGCCCACTAAACCTAACATAAATAAAAAATAAACCTAAAGCTAAACTAAAATAAATAATACCTAAACTTAAAAGAAAATTAACTATACCTAAACCTAAACTAAAAAAATAAAACCTTAAAATAAACCTAAACCTTAACTTAAAAAAATAAAATAAAAATCTAAACCTAAACCTAAAATAAAAAATAAAACCTAAACCTAAAAAATAAAATAAAAATAAAAACTATGAACTGAACCTAAACCAAAACCTAAACATAAAAACTAAACTAAAATAAAAAAACCTAAACTAAAATAAATAAACTAAACTAATTATAAATAAAAATAAAACTAAATAAAAATAAAAAATAAATCAAATAAAAACAAATAAAAAAACTAAATAAACTAAATAAACCTAAACCTACAAGTTTACTTAATTTCAAAAAAAATAAAAAATAAAAAAAATAAAAATAAAAGAACTTAAACCCTAAACCCTAACCTCTAAAACCCTAAACCCTAAACCCTAAACTGTAAAACCTACAACCTTAAACCCTAAACTCTAAACTTTAAACCCTAAAATAAAAATAAAGTAAAATAAAATAATACCTAAAAAAAAACCTAAACCTAAATAAAATAATAAAATAAAATAAAATAAAGCCTAAACTAAAACCCAAACCTAAACTTAAAATAAAATAAAATAAAAATAAAAAACTAAGCTAATTAAAATATATAAAACCTAAACTAAACTAAAAAATAAACCTAAAAAGGTTAAATAAAATAAAAACAAAATGTAAAATAAAAATATAAAAAAATTAAAACCTAAACCTAAGAAAATAAACCTAAAAATAAATAAAATAAATAAATCCTAAATCCTAAACTAAAAAAAAGCCTAAACCTAAATTGAACAAAATAAAATAAATGTAAACCTAAACTAAAAAAAATAAAACCTAAAAATTAACCTAAAATAAAAACCTAAACCTAAAAAAATAAAATAAAAACTTAAGCCTAAACCTAAAAATAAAAAATAAAACCTAAACCAAAAAAATAAACTAAACTAAAAAAACATAAACAAAATTAAATAAACATAAAAAATAAACCTAAATAAAAATAAAAATAAAATAAACTAAAATAAATAAAAAAATGAACTATATAAACTAAATATACCTAAACTTACCATTTTACTTAATTTAAAAAAAAACCCTAAACCTAAATAAACACTAAACCTTAAACCCTAAACCCTAAAATTCCCTAAACCTTAAACCTTAAACCCTAAAACCATAAACCCTAAACCCTAAACCCTAAACTAACCCTAAACCTTAAAGCCCCCTACAACCCTAAATCGTAAACTTATTTTTACTTTTTGTCCTGAGCTGGGTTATGTTATTGACATCTTGCTTTTGGGTTGGCCTGGTGGTTGCAACTTGGTGGTTCCTGTCTTTCCAACTTGGGTTGGCTTATTATTTTCAGCCTTATGGCTGTTGTCTTCTCTACTTTGTTACTCTGGTTGCTGGTGGATGAGATGGATTTTGCTCTATCTTTATTCTTTTTTTTGCATTCCTTGGTTGGTTGGCTCTCCTCTTGAACTCAAATTACTTTTTGCTAGTTGATGGTTTAATTTATGAGCTATTTAGACATTTGTGGTTGCTCACCATAGTTTGGCTTGGTGACTGCTAATTGTTGGGACTTTGGCTTGGGTGCTCTTATCTTTGTTTTTTTGGTTGTTTCTATGATAATTGGCATTGGCCTACTGCTTATTGATGGTTGGTTCTAGTTTTCCCTGGTTTATAGCTTGGATGGGTATTTGGATAATGTCTGTTGTTAGTGTTCTGACTCTGTTCTAGCCTCTCTCTAGGTTATTGTGATTAGTTTATTATAGTTCTTATTTGGTGGTTTTGCTGCTAGCTAGTTGCTGTCCAATTGCTCTTTGTTTAATGGTGCAGGATCTAGAACTCTACGGACTGCTGGCCTTGGATGTTTGCTTGAATTAGGTATGATGGCTATGATGGCTTTGATTTTACTTACCTCTTATCTCTGGTTAGTAGCATTACATATGATTGTAACCCTTCTTTATTATGTTTGGATGCTCATATGTATTGTCGCCCCTTGAGATATTTCTAACAGAGCCTGATCATTCTTTTTCTTAGGTCTCTTCTTTTCCTCTCATTTTCCTTATCCTTTTTAGCTATGACTTTTGCCTTTATAGTGTTTTATAGGTTTTTTTTACAGGTTGGAACTTTATAGAGGGAATGGTCTTAACTCAGTCAACCCATGTGTTCTTATTATGGATCTTGTTTATCTTATTTTCTCAAAGATATCATGAACTGCTACTGACTCATCTTTTTACTATTTTAAGGATTTGTTTTAGTCTTACTCTGCATCTTTTTTTGTTATGCTTTCTAGCTACTCTATTTGCTCTTTTGTTTTCTTTTCTTTTTCTAATGTACTTAGATGGAAGTTTAGCTCTTTATGTTTCTTATAACTCTAAGAACAATAGAATTTTAGAGCTTTACCCCTTTTAAGGACATTATATCTTTTTCATTTTATGGTAATAAAATTCTAACTTTCCCAAAAAAAATCCCTAAACCAAAACCCTAAACCATAAACCCTAAAGCCTAAACAACCCTAAACCCTAAAACCCTAAACCCTAAACCCTAAACCCAAACCTAAACCCTAAACCCTAACCTTTAAACTCTAAACCCTAAACCCTAAAATACTAAACTCTAAATACTAAACCCTAAACCCTAAATTAACCTTAAACCCTAAAAACCTTAAATCCTAAAGCCTAAACACTAAACCCTAAATCCTAAACACTAACCATAAACCCTAAACTCTAAAAGCATAAAACCTAAAACTCTAAACACTAAACCCTAAACACTAAGCTTTAAACTCTAACCCTAAACCCTTAACCCTAAATCCCAAGCCCTAAGCCTAAACATAAAGTAACTAAATAAATTAAAAAATAAACCTAAAACTAAAACCTAATAAACTGAAACCTAAACCTAAACTAAGAATGGTAACCTGATGACAGAACATCATCATCAACCGTGCTCAATCAGATCATGGCGGGAGGGGAAGGCGAGGCTATGATTATAATGGTGGGGATCCGAGTGGTGGATATCGAGGTGGTGGTCAAAGTAGTTGTGGTTATGGAGGTGGGAGGAGCAACAAAGGTTATAGCCGAGGTTATGGCAGAGGGAGAGATCGGGGATATGATGGTGGATCCAGCTACTCGAAAGGTCGGGGTGATTCTGATGGGAATAAGAGAAATCAAGAACCCGATCCGACCGCTTATGGAACTGTCTTTAAAATAGAGAGTTCAACTTATCTAGGGTTTTGATTTGTTATCGTGCTCATTTTTTTATCAATGTGTTGCTTATGGTAGAAACTTGGTGTATTACTTGGTTGATGAAATCGAAAAGAAGAAATGTTGAATCTGAATTTATTCTCTGTAAAAAATACCCTAAACCCTTAACCCTAAACTAAAACCTGAACCCTAAACCTAAAACCTAAACCCTAAACTCTAAACCCTTAACCCTAAAACCCTAAATCCTAAACTCTAAACCCTAAACCCTAAACCCTAAACCCTAAACCCTAAAATTTAAACCTAAACCCTAAACCCTAAACCTAAACCCTAAACCCTAAACATAAAACCCTAAACCCTAAACCCTAAATCCTAAACCCTAAACCCCAAAACCTAAAACCTAAACCCTAAACCTAAACTAATTAAAACCTAAAAATAAAATAAACAAAAAAACCTAATCAAAAATAAAATAAACACCTAAACTAAAACCTAAACCTAAACCTAAACCTAAACCTAAAAAGAAAATAAAATAAAAGTAAGAACTAAACTAAAATATCATAAATAAAAACTTAAACTAAACTAAAAAATAAAAAACCTAAATAAAATAAAAACTAAACCTAATATATATATATATATAAGTAATAAACCTAAAATAAAATAAATTAAAAACTAAATAAAAATCTAAACCTGATAAATAAACCTAAAAATAAAACTTAACAATAAATTAAAAATTAAATTTAAACCTTAAATTAAAAAAAACCTAAAGATAAAATAAAAATAAAATAAACTTAAACCAAAACTAAAATAAAGTAAATTAAAATAAATAAAACCTAAGCTTAAACCCAAACCTAAACTTCATAAAATAAAATGAACTAAAAATAAACCAAAACCTAAACTAAAAAAATAAACCTAAAATAAAATCTTAAAACCTAAACTTAAAAAAATAAATAAAAACCTAAACCTAAACCTAAAAATAAAAAATAAAACCTAAACCTAAAAAATAAAATAAAAATAAAACTAAACTAAAAAATAAAACTAAACTTAAATCTAAAACTTAATAAAAATAAAAATAAACTAAATAAAAATATAAAATAAATTAAACTAAAATAAATAAAAAATAAACTAAATAAACTTAAACTTACTTGTTTAATTAATTTAAAAAATAAAATTTAAAAAAAAATTAAAAATTAAAAAAAAACCTAGCCCTAAAACCTAAACCCTAAAACTAACCCTAAACCCTAAACCCTAAACCCTAAAACCCAAAACCCTAAAAGCTAAATCTTAAACCCTAAACCCTAAACCTAAATCCCAAACCCTAAACCATAAACTTTAAACTATAAAAACCTAAAAACCTAAACCTAAACAAATTAAAACCTACAAAAAAATAACTAAAAAAACCAAAACTAAATAAAATAAAAAATAAAATAAAATAAAAACCTAAGCTAAAACCTAAACCTAAACCTAAACTTAAAAAAATAAAATAAAAAATAAAAACTAAAATAAAATTAAACAAATAAAAACTTTAACTAAACGAAAAAAACCCTAAAAATAAGAAACCTAACTAAAATAAAAACTAAATGTAAAATAAAAATAAAATAAACCTAAAATAAAATGAAATAAAGATTAAATAAAAACTTAAACCAAAAAATAAACCTAAAAATAAATAAAAAATAAAACCTAAACCCTAAAGTAAAAAAAAACCTAAACCTAAAATAAAAATAATATAAGACTACACCTAAACTTAATAAATAAACCTAAACCTAAACTTAAACCTAAAATAAACTAAACCTAAACTTGAACCAAAATTAAATAAAATAAAATAAAGTAAAAATAAACCTAAACCTAAACTAAAAAATAAAACATAAAATAAAAACCTAAAACCTAAACCTACAAAAATAAAATAAATATCTAAACCCAAACCTAAAAATTAAAAATAAAACCTGAACCTAAAAAATAAAATAAAAATAAAAAAATAAAAAAATAAGCATAAACCTAAACATAAAAATAAAAAAAAATAAAACTAAACTAAAAAATAAACATAAACCAAAACCTAAACCTAAAAAATAAACTGAAATAAAAAATGTAAACTAAAATAAATAAACTAAAATAAATACAAATAAAAATAAACTTAAATAAAAAATAAAATAAACTAAAATAAATAAAAAATAAGCTAAATTAACCTAAACCTACCAGTTTCCTTAATTTAAGAAAATAAAAATAATTCTCTAACCCTAAAGCCCAAACCCTAAAACTAACCCTAAACCCTAAAACTCTAAACCCTATATCCTAAACCCTAAAACCCTAAACCCTAAACACTAAACCCTAAACCCTAAACCTTATTACCCTGAACCCTAAACCTAAACCCCAAACCTTAAACCTTATTCCCTAAACCCTAAACCCTAAAAACCTAAACCTAAACTAAATAAAACTTATAAATAAAATAAAAAAAATGTAAACCTAAAATAAAAGTATATACTAAAATCTAAACCTAAACCAAAACCTAAACCTAAAAATAAAATAAAATAAAAACTAAAAACTAAACTAAAATATAATAAATAGAAACCTAAACTAAACTAAAAGAATAAAATAAACCTAAAAAAGTAAAATGAAAACCTAAACCTAAATGTAAAACTAAAAAATAAACCCTAAACCCAAAATGCAAAACCCTAAAACTATCCCTAAACCCAAAACCCAGAACCTTCAACCTTAAACCTACAACACTTAACCCTAAACCCTAAACCCTAAAAAAACTCTAAACCTTGAACCCTAAAACCTTAACCTAAACTAAATAAATCTTAAAAAAATAAACTTAAATAGAATAAAATAAAATAAAATAAATATTTAAATTCAAATATAAACATAAACATAAACCTAAACCTAAACCTAAAAGTTAAAAAAAATTATAAAATAATAACTAAACTAAAATAAAATAAATAAAAATCTAAATTAAACTAAAAAATATAATAAACCTAAAAATAAAAGTCCTAAATAAAATAAAAACTAAACATGAATTTAAAAAAACATAAACTTAAAATAAAATAAAAACTAATTAAAAACCCAAACCTTAAAAATAAACCTAAAAGTAAAACCCAAAAAAATAAAATGAAATAAAAGCTAAACCCTAATCTAAGATAAAATAACCCAAACCTAAAATAAATAAAATAAAATAAACCTAGATCTAAACTAAAATAAATAAAACCTAAAATAAACTAAACCTAAACCCTCAATTAAATAAAATAAAAAAAACTAAAATAATCCTAAGCCTAAGATAAAAAATAAAACCTAAAAATAAACTTAAAATAAAAACCTAAAACCCAAACCTAAAAAATAAATAAAAACCTAAACGTCAACCTAAAATAAAATTTTAAAACTAAACTTTAAAAATAAAATATAAATATAAATAAATTAAAAAAATAAAAATAAACATAAACCTAAACCAAAAAAAATAAACTAATATAAAAACTAAACTAAAAATAAATAAACTAAACTAAATAAAAAAAAAAATAAACCTAAAAAAATAAAATAAACAAAAATAAATAAAAATTGACTAAATAAACTAAATAAAGCTAAACCTATCGGTTTACTTAATATTTTTTTAAAAAAATTCTAAACCCTAACCCCTAAAATTAACCCTAAACCCTAAACCCTAAACCCTAAATAATAAATCATAAACCCTAACCCTAACCCTAAACCCTAATCCCTAAACCCTAAACCCTAAACCTTAAACCCTAAAATCCTAAACACTAAACTATCCCTAAATCATAAGCCCTAAACACTAAAACTAAACCTAAAGTTTAAACCCTAAACCCTCTAAACCCTAAAATCCTAAACCCTAAACCCTAAACTAATCCTAAACCCTAAACCCTAAACATTAAAAACCCCAAACCCAAAATCCTAAAACCTAAACCCTAAATCCTAAACTAACCCTAAACCCTAAAGTCTAAAACCTAAACCCTAAACCCTAAAACCTTAAACCCTAAACCCTAAACCCTAAATCCTAAAAACCCTAAACCCTAAAGCTAAGCTCTAAATCAGAACACTAAACCTGAACTAAACCTAAAGTTTTAAACCTAAACCCTAAATACCCTAAATGATAAACCCTAAACCCTAAACCCTAAAACTTAAAACCTAAACCCTAAAAACTTTAAACTTTAAACCCTAAACCCTAAATCCTAAACCCTAAACCCTAAACCCTAAACTCTAAACCCTAAGCCCTAAATGCTAAACCCTAAGCCCTAAATGCTAAACCCAAACCCTAAACCCTAAAATGCTAAACTCTAAATTAACCCAAAACTATCCCTAAACTCTAACCCTAAACCCTAAACCCTAAACCTTGAATAAAGATGTCATTAAGAGTAGATTTAAAGAATGGCCCAATCCTAACATAGTTATGGTAGCTAAAGAAAATGTCTTCAAGATACTTTCCCTTGGCTATTAGAGATTCGAATATTCTAAACCTTAACCCTAAATCATATTATAATACCATATATTATAGTTTAATGTAACATCATATATTTGAGCTTGTAGTGATGTGTTTCTGGATGTTATAAGATGTTTTCAAATGTTTTAGTATATTATTGTATTGTTCCCTATAGTCTGTATTAAGATAAATCATACAAATATTGATTTAATAAATAAGATGATCAAATTTATTAAATTTGTAGTTGGAATTAGGTTGTAGTACTAAAGGTGTGCTATGCCACTTGTAGTCTAAAAAGTAAGATTTTATGTTCAAAATAAATATTATATGTTGTAGCATAGTATAACATCATATATCATAATATATTATTTTTGCATTTTAAACCTTTTAGTATTTTACGATCATGTAGTCGAACGTACACTAGAATTATTTATAAAAATGTTGATTTAGACATTAAAATGGTGGAATTTGGCCAAATTCATAATGGGTAGAGCATGGCATCATAATATATTGTTTCTAAAATATATAGTTATTTTCTATAATTTAGACAAATTTTATTTTTTTTAAAATTTTAAACAATCCTTAGTGATGTGATATGCAATATAATATAATATAATATGTTATATTGTATTATAATATAGGATGCCATAAGTGTAACGTCATGCATTATAGCATAATATTGTGCATTACTACTTATTACTTAGCATATTTTAGTTTGTTATAGTATGAAGTAGTAGAGTTTGTACTGGTATAATCCATAAAAATACTGATTTTTAGGCTGAGATGATGGGATTTGGCCAAATTTAAGGTAAGCTTTAGGGAATATCATTAGGGTATGGTGTGTCATTTAATCAAAAGAATGGAAATATGCATTCAAAATAAATGTTCACCTTTTCAACCAAAATTTTATAAATTTTTTGCTTAAAGTGATTCATTTCAAGGTATAGTGTAAGATATTATATGAAAGCATATTAAAATATAATATACATAAGAATATAACTTCACATACATATGAATGTGGGGGTGTGTTACTAAATGTTACTGTACATTTTAGTATGTTTTACTTTTATTATAATTCATTGGGTCAAAACTCACAAAAATGTTAATTTGAAGGTTGAGATGGAAGAATTTGGCTGAATTCACGGAACACACCAAGAAGCAACACAAAATTATGCCATTTTATACCATTTCTAATAGAAAAATAACAATTTTACATCCAAATTGAACATTATTCATATTTTGAGAAAATTTTGTTATTAGTTCCTTTTAAGTGATTCTAATGAGGTGTAATGTTAGATAATATATTATATTATAGCAAATTATAATATAACATCATATATTATAATATAATATAGTGTGTTAATTCACACTATAATATGTTTAGTATGATATTGTATAGTTAGTTTGAGCTTGCACCATCACAAATCATAAAATGTTGATTGCAATGTTAAGATGATGTAATTTGAACAAATACAATGTTAGGCTTTTGATTGAAGTATTAAAGGTGTGCATAAGAGAAGAAATAAGATTTAATGAGAATTCCATTTCAATGACATAGAGGGAGATCCACTAGGGGATCACACATGCATTGAACATGATATGTGAGGGGTCTATGTTGAGGGCATAAATGAAAAAAATTGTTTCGGATAAGGTTTGAATTTGATTTGATTATATAATTTATGGAAAGAAGATCCTCTAAGGATAAGAATCTATAATCCACCAAGGATTAAGATCAAATCGACTTTAATTTGATTTGTTTTAGTTGATGTGGAGGCATATCTGCTAAAGATATGGGCTCGAGTCCACTGAGGATTGGGTATATGAACTTTCCATTAGGGAAGCAGCTTCAGGCTATTCTCTAAGAATTGGTATTTGAGTTTGATTTCATAGATTTGTTTGGGGATGTACAAGGATAAGAGGTTGGTTAGATTTTGATTTAGACTCTACTAGAGGAGTTGGTTTAATTTGGCTCCACTAGGAGGTTGGTTTTGAATTTATTAATTTGTTTGACTTATTTATACATGATTTGGGGCTCCACTAGGAAAATCAAATTGGGTTTAATTTAATCTAAGTTAATGTATGGACCATGTCAGTGTGAGATGGATCCACAGAGAAGGGCCTATATCATCCTTGACCTACCACATGTTTACAAATCCAAAGGGATAGTCTACTAGCTGTGGGGTAGAGCTAGCCAACCTAAGGGGTTTCCTTTCAGTGTGCAATGATTATGCTAGGAAGAATGCGAAGCAGACTTACATCTTCTAAAGAGAGGAACAATCACTGTAGTGGCCTGTTCGATGCAGAAAAAATTGAAGCTGGCCTAGGGTGACTACTGAGTGAAAGCCACTGGGGACTTCTATTAACTTAAATTCATGTGATTTGATGTGGTTTTCTTAGTTTAGTTTGATTTTGAATTGAGGGAATATTCATTGGGGGTGTGAGCTCAATCAAATTTGATAGATTTATTTTATGAACCATACTAGTGTGTGATGGACCCACTGAGAAGGGGTTATATCAGACTTGTCTTATCTCAAATTTAAAAATCCAAAGGGATAGTCTACTGGCCGTGCGGCAAAGCTAGCCAAACTAAAGGGTTGCCTTTCAATGTGCAACAGCTATGCTAAGATGATGACATAGCAGGCTTACATCTTCTAAAGTAGGGAACAATAATTGGGGTGGCTTGTTGGCAGCACAACAAATCAAACATGACTTAGGGGTGACTACTGAGTGAATTCCACTAGGGACTTATATTAACTCAAGAGTAGTCAGGTAATTCCTATAAGGAGTTTTGCTGACACTGCCCTAAAGATATGATGCCTGCTTGGGAAAAGGTACCACTAATGGTGTCCTCATAATCCATAAGTCAATATACATTTTGTTTATATGTTTGCATGGACCCTATTGTGTGTGAGAGACCACACTAAGAAGGGGCTATATCAGCTTTGACCTATCTCAGATTTAATGGACCAAGGTAGAATCTACACATCCATAAGACATATTCTCTAACCACATGGGTGGTTACTAGGAAAGGGGAACTATCTAATCTAGTAGTAACTCGGGTAGTGTCTAAATGGGGTCGCTAAGGTCGTGATCCAAATATAAGGTGTGGAGGGTGTTATCCCAGTCCTAGAAATAAAGCCTATAAGTGTATGGTGGGAACTGATCATCGAGATAGTCTATCGTCAGCAGATATATGCTATTTGACTTAGAGAGAAAACTAAGTGGGGAGCCTCGAGGTAGGACTAGACCCAACCTTGAAGTAGTAAGGAGGGAAGGAGCTCCTAGGGAACTTCTCCTAAAACTCAAATATACTCAACCGCAAGTACACGGCTAATCCAAGAAGAAATCATAGCAGACTCACATCCTCTTAAATGAAACCAACTTAAGGTAGCATACCGGTCACGTAATAAGGCCTACCAAACTAACAAGGCGCTCATCGATGAGCAGTGGTCATGCAAGGAAGGAAAGCATAACACTTACATCCTCCAAAGAAAGAATACCAGGTGACACACTAGTAAAGACACATCAACCCGACCTAGAGAAGCTACTAAGAGAGTGTTGTTGGGGGCATTATCTCAACTCAGAGTAGGCCAAGATAAAAGATATGTGTTTATTTTATAACTTTATGTGTAGTTTATATTTTTATTGTGTCGATGAAGGACAAGACATCGCTTGGGTTCCTTACACCTACCCTAAACACATCGTGCTAGATTCACAAATTAGAATACTTTCAACACTGAAGAGATTGAATTCAAAATAAAATTTTCATTAATGATATTTTTTAAACATAATTATAATATTTCTTTAAGTAGAGCCCATTGATTCAAAGTGCATGCCTTATGATTAAGTTGACAAGATCCTCCTTGGTAAGCCTTCATTGTTGCAAAAGAGCCTTCCTGGGTTCAAACTTGCCTCCCATCTTACAGTGGTAACAATCGCCTCTAGAACTAAAATAAGCTCTTTTACTTGAAAAGTTATTGAACAGACCAATTTATTATGAGCTTGAATCATTTTAGCTTTATACAACTTGAGATTTTAGCATGCCCACAGATGTCTCTCTTCCAAACCTTTGAGCTTTTCTAATCACAACTTGGAATTCTGCTCTATTGTGACCTTACTACCCACAACTATTCTTAGTGACGGGAGTTGGACTTCTAATGGTAGAGCCCCATACATTAAAGAGAAAGGAGTAGACTGAGTTAGAGGTTTATATGTGGTACGGTAGGCCCACAAGGTTTCAACTAACTGGTCATGCCACTATCCCTGTTTGTTGTCAAGTGTCTTACTCAGATGATGAGAGATTTATTGAAGGATTCTCGCTAAGCTTTTTTCCTTTGGGTAGTTAATGGTAGAATATCTCTAATCTATGTGTCTCGCAAAGTTATTGATCTCTCTTTGAATGCAATACCATTATTAGATATAATTCATCGAGGCACTAAACCTATATATGATATGGTTCCTAAAAAAGTCAAGAACATGCCGAAGACCTCTCAGTGGAATGGCCTTCACCCATTTGGAAAAGTAGTTAGTAGCAGCTAAGATGAAATGATGACCCTTGGAAGAAGGATGATCAATCAGACCCACTATGTCGGTACCCCAACACTCGAATGGCCATGAGGCCAATGTAGGATGTAGAATGTTGGGTGGTTGGTGTAGGACCACACCATGCATTTGACATTGGTGGCATCTCCTAGCCGTATCCATGCAATCTTTTAGCATCGATGGCCAGTAGTATTCTATTCTCTTGATCCTGGCTTTCTTATTCAAACCGGATTGGTTAGCTCTACATAATCCTGAGTGTACCTCAGTGACAATCTTATGAGCTTCGTTCTTGTCTAAACAATGTAACAACATATGATCGAAAAGATGTATAAGACACAATCCATAAGAGCATGGAAAGTGCTGCATCTTCGATGGGCTTGGGATAGTTTTCCATTATTTAGGTAATCCATGAATGGTTGCCTCTAATCTAACTCCTCATCCTTCATGGCAATAGGAACCTTCCCTTCAAGAGAGTACTTTTTGATGAGTTCAATATCAATAAGGGATGAGATTTGTCTATTTTGGACCTTTATTGATATGGAATCATCCTTTGAACATCCTAACTCCTTCAAAAGCTTGGCTAAAGCATACACTACAACATTATCTCCTAGAGGATTCTAAAAAATGGTAACCTTTGGGATTTAGGCCAACAACTCCATGGTGTAGTTGTGGTAGTCATCAAGCTTGGGCTTTATAACCTTATATGACCCTGCAATTTGGTTGATAACTAGTTGAGAATCCTCAAAGATGTTGATGTTCTGGATGCTTAGAGTAATGGCTAGCTCCAAACTGGAAATTAAAGCCTAATATTTGGCTTCATTATTAGTGCAAGGATTAGATAGAGGATATGAGACTCTCATCACATTTGTCAGTTAAGAGAACTATTCTACCCCTAACTTTCTTGGAATAGTAGATTATGGTTCTTCTCCTTTTGAGAAAGCCACCATCAAAGTACATCTCCTAGTAGGAATTATAGTATCCCCTAAGTTCATGATTTGTTCATGGGGTGATCATTATTAATAGTCAACAGAAGTGGATGTGCCGCTAAAAAAAACTAGCACTTTTCCTTTCCACCAAAGGAGGGTACAAAGGTAATGTCAAACTATGAGGATCATGGACCATCATGCCAACTATCCGATAGCATCGTCGCGTCATGAGATACTATAGTTGATTGATCCTAGATATCAAGTTCACCTTATGAGAAAGCATTTAGTGTTGTAGCTTTTGGGATAGAAAGATTAAAGCTAGGAATTACTTCTCAATGGGTGGATAATTAGCCTTAGTAGGAATTAGATGATTACTGAGGTAGTAGAGTGCATTTTCCTTCCCTTCATCATTGGCTTGGGCCAACAAAGCACCAAGGGAGTCATCTAACATAACAGTCTAAAGTATGAGTGGCTTGCCCGAGATAAGGGCTACTAGAATCAATGGTGTCACTAGGTAATGTTTGATGTCTTTAAAGGCATGCTCACACTTGTCATCTCACTTGAACTTGGCATTCTATTTGACAATTGCTGAGAATGGATGACTTCTTCTCGATAGGTTGGATATAAAACATCTTAGATATGCCAACCGCCCTTGGAATGATCTGAGTTGAGTTAAAATTTTAGATGGTGGCATTTTTAATATCGCTTTGATCTTCTCCGGATCAATTTCAATTCTCTGGTGTTGGACAACAAATCCAAGGAATTTCCTTAAAGCAACTCCAAATTCACACTTCACGGGGTTCATTTTGAGGTTAAATTATCTTAACTGTTCAAAGATTACTCTCAAGTCGATAAGATGGTCTTCTTTTTCTCTACTTTTGATCACGAGATCATCGACATAGACCGACTTGATGATGATGAATGAGTTCATTAAAGATTCAAGTCATAGCCTATGTAGTAGACATTTTAAGGCTGAATGTCATGACCTTATAGCAATAGATTTTGATCGGGGCTTCTAAAAGTAGTGTTTTTTTCATCTTCATGGTCCATCTTTATTTGGTTATATCTAGATGAGTCATCCATGAAAGAGAAGACTGTATGAGATGAGGAAATTTCCACTATCAGCTTTATAATTGGCAGTGGAAATTCATCTTTTGGACATCCCTTATTTAAATCCCTAAAATCGACTCATATGTGAATTTGACCAATCTTTTTCTTAACTAGGATGATGCTGGCTGACCAGGTATTTTTGTTCTTGAATGAAGCCAACATCGATCAATTTCTTTACTTCAAAAATTACCTATTGTTCTATGTCTAATCCTATGCATCTACAAGCTTGCTTGATAGGGTTAGCAATAGGCTATTTTGCTAGTTTATGGACCCTATGTCGAGCCAATCAAGGCATCTCTTCATAACTTCATGCCAAGTAGTCCTTAAACTCAGTCAATAGCCTAACTAATTCATTGGTTTCAATTTCATTCAACAAAGAACTGATGTATTGGGTGTGGATCTTCTTCGCCTAAGTTGATTTCCTGAGCTCGATGGTTGACTTGATTGCTCTTCTTCAACACTAATGGTGCATCTTTGACTTCAAAATAACTGGATCATTTGAAGTTTCTAAGCATAGCTCCTCATATGATTTAATGTTATTTGAAAAGGACCCATCTAATTTGATAATGCGAATTGTCATCATCGACTGACCCACCATAATCAATCCTAGTCCTTGTTTTGATTGAGAGCTTTTGCATTTATTTTTCCATATTCTTTTGAGTAGTCACTGTGCTTTGACAAAGTATGTGGGATTAACCCTTTCTTTGCTAAATTATGAACACAAGGCAAGTACCAATCAAAAGGTAATTCTATTAAATCATTATATGAATTATCGCCAAGTTCTACATCAACTTTGAGTTAAGAATGATGCTAGAAAGAACCTCTGAGTCTTCACACCTATGAATGACTTAGCACTTCCTTAACTACCAAACCCTTAGATTTTGAGAGGAAAGTGGGGTTAGAGCTAAGGTTTCCAATTGATGCCTAACTATTTCACATATAGACTTGGATACACTTATGCTTTGTTTTGGAGCCCCATCTTCATCTCTATCTGGCTTAAGTGTCACCTCCAAGGAAATCTATTGTTGAAAAGAGATGGCTGGTGTGCTAACTATATAAGACTCATCCTATAAATTTGATTCTAAGTCTATATGGATAACAGTTGTACTCATGGTGGTTGGGACATATCTTCTATTGGGTGGAAAATAAGAAGATTTCCCACCCCCAGGAATACCTCTGACTAGCCTCTTCCTCTGCCTGGTTGAGGTCAGGTCGTCCTACCCATATGTTCGAATGGAGTAACGAAATGTGGGTGGAATCTAATGTCATTCTCCACTTCCTCCTCCATATTTTCTCTCCTTTATTTTTTCATTTTCTCTTCTTTTCTTTCTTTTTCTCTTTCATTTTCTTTTTTTCTTTTATTTTAAACTTTGGCCAAGTTCATGAGAATATACTTGTTGATTTTGAGGGAGGTAGTGCATCCTATATGACCTCATAAACCTAAATGGTTTGAGATCTCCTTGACATAATGACGATCCCACCTCTCACAAACTTCATACATCGATGTAGTGAGAATGGAACTATTGTTCTCATGTATCCATGATCTTCCAAACAAAGAAAGATGTATCAAGTCTATAATGTGAAACTTAGCTGACTTCCAATCATCTATCTCCAAGGGAAACACTATGGAGCTTAAGGCCTATTGACCTCACTTTTGGAGTGCAGATTTAATCTCCATCTTATAGAATTCTAGACACCAAGACTTCCCTAGTCATAAGACACTTCAATTAGGTAAACACTTAACCAAGCTTAAAGACTTAGAAGGGTTAACCATAGGATTAGTTATGCCTGCATTAAGATAATCCAACCATACAACCCAAATCCAATCCATGTTCAACTTCTCAAACTAAACCTCAAGTTCAATTCAAACATCAAATTAAATCCAAATCCAAACCCAAAGCCCAAAACTAAATGATTGAAGCCCATGATCAAATCCAAACTTGAAACCCTTCCTAAGCCATATGACCTATCCCATGGACTTAGCCAAATCATAATCCAAATCAATCCAAAATCAATTGATTTGCTCATAATCAATTTATATCTTCAATCAACTTCATAAATATAAATCAAATCTATATTAAAATGATCAAACTAAATTAAACTAAATCAACTTAAATCAAAACCCTTCCTAAGCCATATGACCTATCCCATGGACTTAGCCAAATTTTAAGCCAAATCAAGTCAAACTCGCTAATTTTCTCATGAATCAATCATATTTTCAATCATCTTCACAAATTTAAATAAAATACATTTAAATCATCAAAACTAAAGCAAACCAAATTAGACCAAATCAAACCCAAACCTAAGCCACATGACCCAACTATGGACTTAAATAAATTCCTTCATTCCAAAACCCAAATTCAATTGATTTCTCATGAATCAATCATACCACAATCATATTCATAAAAATTAATAAAATCTACAATCATCAAGCCAAACCAAAATCAACCCAAGTCAAACCCAACTTAACCCTTTTGATTTGAAATGTTCAAATGAACCAAAACCCATTTGAACCCAAGTTGTAATTGAATTTATATATCAATCCCAAATCCATATATAAACTCAACTAAATCAAACTCAACCCAAAATCAAGCCAACAAACCAATTGGTCCACTTGACCCAAAGTGGCCAATTTGACCTATTTGAAGTTCTAATCCTACCCAAATTATTGAACCAAGCCCATCAAAACCTCCCATCATGATTATTGATCACCCTAAATTGATCAATTGTCACAAATTGGGTCAAACCAAGTCTTTAATCATTTGACCAAGTCAACGCCTTAAATATGAACCCAAACTAGCCAAATTGGAACCTATGCCAAATCCCTTCAAATGAATGATTCAAAATCAAAATCAATATTTGAATATGACTTGACCTTTAATTGAGTCAAACCAAACCCAATTAGCCATCTTGATCCAAGTTGACCCAAATTGACCTAAAGACCAAATATTGTCAAATCAAAATATAAACCAAATTGATTGTAACCAATGTCTCAAGTTACTCCAAATTGATTGTTTAACTTGACCAAAGCCATGATTGGATCCAATTGAACCCAATTGGCCTACTTAGCCCAAATTGACCTAAAGGGTCAAGTTGCCTAAATTAAAACCAAATCCAAATTAATTGAAACCAAAGCATACAATCATCTTTAATTTGTCAACTAAACCCAAACCAACACCCAACCCAAGCTAATTCTATTAATTTGGTCAAATTGGTCAACTTAATGACCCAAATGAATTCAAATGAGCCAAAATCAAATCTAAGCTAAACTAAACCAAACCAATTGAACAAAACATCCCAAATGATCATATGAACTTGACCCAACCTTGGTTTCAATTTACCAATTGATCAACTTGACCCAACCTAACCCAATTTAACTTAAATGAGTCAAATTTAGCCAAACCTAACCAAATCAACTCCAATTGACTTGAAATTTGGGCTAACCCACTTTTGGCTCATTTCAAATCTGCCCAATTCAAATTCAATTGTAAATGATCATTCTACCATTGGGTCAAGGGCATCACATGAGACAAACATGTAAGTTGTCATTTTCATTCTCGCCACTCATTTCCCTAATGGTCCACCTAGGCACCAGACACGCTTCCTCACCAAGTGGTTGGTCATTATGACCCATGGAAGGTGAAATCACCTCACCCTCCCATCAAGGTTTTTGAAACCCATAGACACCCATGATTCCTCTTTGCGCACTCCACACCTTCAACAAACCAAGCTGAGCCAACTCACCTCCTCCCTACCAACCATGACTCCCTGAGATGGTCATATATACACCCCCTCATTTCCACTTAAACACACACAAAAAATTATTCCTTTTTAGTTCCTAAGATGAGTCTAGAGCCATTCCTAAGCACAAAAGCGCTTGTTCCTTGATTAGAAAATGTCATTCATCCATCCCAAATAGACACCCCATTTAACTTCCTCATTTCTCCATCTAACTCAAATTAATATTTCACGACCTTCTTTATGCCTTCTCAAAGAACAACAATCTCCCTAAGAATCACAAGAGGTGGGACTTCATCGTAAGCTCCAAATCATTGGTTCGTGGTCCGAGAGAACATCAATGAATTGATCCAATTGTTGCTCAACAGGCTTCATCTCCACTAGATGAAGCTTCCTCAATCGTGAGCGTGGCCTTAAGCTTTCAGGTATGCTTCCAAAATTGATCCTTAAGCAAAAATGGGTTGGAGCTTTTTGAAGAAAACATTGCATCTCATGTGATCTTGGTCGTTAGATCTCCTCTGATCGATGTCATTAAGGTGTGAGATCTTTTTGGAGTTGATCTGAGCTTGTGTAAGCTTGGATCAAGTGAACAATGGCAACCCATTCTCCTCACCGCATGATGTTAGATCACGACCGCTTATTTCTGAAAAATGATTTATCATGATTAGATTGCTGATCAATCTGATTTAATCGCTAATTAAATCGATGATCTTTGTATTTAGTAACCCTAAACCAACTCTAAACCCTAAGCTAACCCTAAAAACTAAGCCCAAAACCTTGAACCCTAAACTAATCCTAAACCCTAAGCTAACCTTAAACCCTAAACCGTAAACCTTAAACTCTAAAACCTAAACCCTAAAAACCCTAAACCTAAAAGCCTAAACACTAAACCCTAGACCTCAAACTATAAACCCTAAACCCTAAACCCTAAACCCTTAAACCTAAACCCTTAACTCTAAAAACCTAAAAACCTAAACTTAAACTAAATAAAACTTAAAAAATAAAATAAATAAAAAAACCTAAACCTAAGTAAAATAAAAACCTAAACTAAAACCTAAACCTAAACCTAAACCAAAACCTAAAAAATAAAATAAAATAAAAAATAAGCACAAAATAAAATAAAATAAACAAAAACCTAAACTTAACTAAAAATAAAATAAACCTAAAAATAAAGAACGTAAATAAAATAAAAAGTAAAAGTAAAATAAAAATAAAATTAACCTAAATTAAAATAAAATAAAAACTAAATAAAAATCTAAACCTAAAAAGAAATTAAAAAAAAAACCTAAACCCTAAACTAAAAAAAACCTAAACCTAAAATAAACAAAATAAACATAAACATAAACCTAAACTAAAATAAATAAAACCTAAACCTAAACTTAAAATAAACAAAACCTAAACCTTAAACTAAATAAAAGAAAATAAACTAAGAATAAACCTAAACTACAAAAAACCTTAAAATAAACCTAAAATAAAAATCAAAAACCTAAACCTAAACCAAAAAATAAAAAATAAAACCTAAAACTAAAAAATAAAATAAAAAAAAACTAAACTAAAAAGTAAACATAAACCTAAACCCAAACTAAAAAATAAAATTAAATAAAACCCTAAACCTAAACCAAAAGTCCTAAACCCTAAACCTAAAACCTAAACTCTAAACCATGAACCCTTAACCCTAACACCAAAAACCATAAACCCAAAACTCGAAAATCCTAAACCCTAAACCCTAAATCTTAAACCCTAAATTAACCCTAAACCCTAAACCTTAAACCTTAAACCCTAAAAAGCTTAAAACATAAACCTAAAAATAAAATAAATAAAAAAACCTAAACCAAAATAAAAAAATAAAAGAAAAACATACTTTAAAACCTAAAATAAAATAAAAAAGAAATTAAATAAAAAATAAAAACTAAACTAAAATAAATTAAGTTAAAACCAAAACTAAACTAAAAACCCCTAAACCCTAAACCCTTAAAAACCCTTTACCCTAAAGCCTAAACCCTAAACCCTAAACTAAAACCAACTAAAACCAAAATAAATCTAAACCTAAACCCTAAACCCTAAACCCTAAATCCAACCTAAATCTAAAAGAATAAATCCTAAAGCAAAACACTAAACCTAAACCCTTAAACTTTAAATATTAAACCATAAACCCTAAAACCCTACCCCAAAGCTCTTAAACCTAAACTCTTTAAACCCTAAACCCTAAACTCTAAATCCTAAACCTAAACCCTAAACCCTAAACTAAACCAAACCCTAATTAAACCTAAACTTAAACCCTAAACTAAACTCCTAAAACTAAATTAAAACCCTAAAATTAAACCCTCCTAAAATAAAACTAAACTAAACCCTAAAATCTCTTGCCTAAACTTAAACCCTAAACTAATCCTAAATCCTACCCTAACACTAAACCCTATACTAAACATAAACTCTAAACATAAAACTAACCCTAAACCCTAAACCCAAAACCCTAAAACCCTAAACCCTAAAAACCCGAAACCCTAAGGCCAACCCTAAACCTTAAACTCTAAATCTTAAATTAACACTAAACCCTAAGCTAACACTAAACCCTAAACTCTAAAACCATAAACACTAAACCCTAAACCCTAAACTTTAAACCCTAAACCATAAACCCTAAAAACCAAAAACCCTAAAGCCTAAAGCCTAAACCCTAGACCTTAAACCCTAAGCTAACCTTAAACCCTAAACCCTAAAACATAAAGCATAAGCACTAAACCATTAATCCTAAACCCTAAACCCTAACCTTAAATGATAAAGCCATGCCCTAAACCCTAAACCCTAAACCCTAAACCCAAAACCTTAAACCCTAAAAATTGAAAAACTTAAACCTAAACTAAATAAAACCTAAAAATAAAATAAATAAAAACTAAGCCTAAAATATAAATAAATAAAATAAAATAAAAAGCTAAACTAAAATCAAAACCTAAACCCTAAACACTAAACCATAAACCTTAAAAAGTTAAAAACCTAAACCTAAACTAAATAAAACCTAAAAATAAAATAAATAAAAAACCTAAACCAAAATAAAATAAAAATAAAATAAAAAAAGCTAAACTAAAACCTAAACCTAAACCTAAACCTAAACCTAAAAAAATAAAATAATAATAAAAACTAAACTGAAATAGAATAAAAAAATAAAAATTAAACAAAAAAATAAAAAACTTTATTAAAATAAAAACTATACCTAAAATAAAAATAAAATAATCCTAAAATAAAAAAATAAAAACTAAATAAAAACGTAAACCTAAAAAATAAACATAAAAATAAAACCTTCAAATAAATAAATTATAAAACCTAAACTTTAAACTAAAATAAACACCTAAACATAAAATAATAATAAAATAAATTTAAACCTAAACTAAAATAAATAAAACTTAAGCCTAAACCTAAACCATAAATAAAATAAAATAAACTAAAAATAAACCTAAACCTAAACTAAAAAATAAAACATAAAAATAAACCTAAAATAAATATCTAAAACCAAAACCTAAAAAAATAAAATAAAAACGTGAACCTAAAACTAAAAATAATAAAATACAACCTAAACCTAAAAAATAAATTAAAAATAAATCTAAACTAAAAAATAAACCTAAACCTAAACCTAAACTTAAAAAATATACTAAATTAAAAAACCTAAACTAAAATAAATAAACCTAAAATAAATAAACTAAACTAAATAAAAATAAACATAAACATAAAGAAAATTAAAAAATAAAATAAATAAAACTAAATTAAATAAACCTAAACCTACCAGTTTACTTAATTTAAAAAAATTAAAAAGAAAAGCAATAAAAACAAATAAAAAAAACCACAAACCTTAAACCCTAAACACTAAACCTACAACCTTAAACCCTAAACCCTAAATGCTAAAACCCTAAACCCTAAACCTTAAATCATAAAACTTACAACCCTAAAAACCTAAAAACCTAAACCTAAACTTAATAAAACCTAAACCTAATCATATAAACTAAAATTAAATTAAAAATAAAAACTAAATTAAATTAAAATAAATAAAAACCTAAACTAAACTAAAATATATAATAAACCTAAAAATAAAAAACTTAAATAAAATAAAAACTAAAAGTAAAATAAAAATAAAATAAACTTAAACTAAAATAAAATAAAAACCTAAACCAAAAAATAAACCTAAAAATAAAAATAATAAATCCTAATCCCTAAACTAAAAAAAACTTAAATATAAAATAAATAAAATAAAATAAACCTAAACCTAAACATTAAATAAACTAAACTTGAACCCTAAACTAAATAAAATAAAATACTAAAAATAAACCTAAAAATAAACTAAAAAATAAAACCTAAAAAGAAACTTGAAATAAAAATGAAAAACCTAAAACTAATAACATAAAACCTAAACTTAAAAAAAAAATAAAAATAAAAATAAATTAAAAAATAAACATAAACCTAAACCCAAACCTAAAAAAATAAACTAAAATAAAAAACCTAAACTAAAATAAATAAGCCTAAAATAAATAAATCAAACTAAATGAAAATAAAAATAAAATAAACTAAAACAAATAAATAATAAACTAAATATTAAACCTATGCTTAATTTCTATTTCAAAAGAAACCCTAAACCCTAAACCCTAAACCTACAACATACAACCTACAACCTACAACCTTAAACCCTAAACCCTAAACCCTAACCCCTAAAACCTAAACCCTATACCCTAAACCCTTACCCTAAACCCTAAAAGCATAAATCCTAAAACCCTAAACCCTAAACCATAAACCCTGAACCCCAACCCTAAACACTAAACCCTAAACCCCAAACTCAAAACCCTAAATGCCAAACCCTAAACCTAAACCTAAAGTAACTAAATAAATAAAAAAATAAACCTAAACCCTAAAACCTAATAAACCTAAACCTAAACCTAAACCCTAAGAATTGGCAGAACCTTCACGGCAAGAACATCATCATCAACCAGGCTCAGTCTAGGTCTGGTGGTGGATTGAGGAGGCAATGGTTATCATTGTGGTGGTAGGGGATCTAGAGGTGCTGATGGATATGGAGGTGGTGGTTGGAGAAGTGGTGATTATGGAGGAGGGAAGAGCGATGAAGGTTACAACCATGGTGGTGGTAGAATGAGAGATCAGTGATATGATGGTTGATCCCGCTAAACTCTAAACCTACAATCCTAAACTCTAAACCCTAAAGCCTAAACCCTAAACATCCCTAAAACTAAAAAATAGTAAACCCTAAACCCTAAACACTAAACCCTAAACCCTAAACCCTAACCATAAACCCTAAACCCTAAAAGCATAAGCCTAAAACCCTAAAACCATAAACCCTAAACCCTAAACCCTAAACCCTAAATCCTAAACCCTAACCATAAACCCTAAACCCTAAACCCCAAACCCTAAACCTAAACCTAAAGTAACTAAATAAATTTAAAAAAAAAAAACTAAACCCTAAAACCAAATAAACCTAAGCCTAAACCTAAACTTAAACCATAAGAATGGGTAGAACATTGATGAAAGGAACATCACCGTCAACCAAACTCATTCAAGATCTGGCGGTGGAGGCAAAGGCAAGGCTGAATTATATCATAGTGTGGTGGTGGGGATTTGGAGGTGTTGGTGGATATGGAGGTGGTCGAGCACAGAGTGTGGAGGCAAGAGGAGTGAAGGAGGTTACAGCCGTGGTTATGGTGGAGGGAGAGAACAAGAATATGATGGTGGATCCAGCTACTCGAGAGGCCCAGGTGGTTTTGATGGGAACTGGAGAAAATAAAGAACCATCGACTGACCGCTACTTATGGAACTGCCTTTGGTTTTGATCTATGTCGCTGTTGTGTCTTAGAAAACTTGGGGTGTTACTTGATGAAATCAAAAGAAGAAATGTTGAATATGAATTTATTCTATGTTAAAATAAAATAAAATCCAAAACCCTAAACCCTAAACTAAAACCTAAGCTTACCAAAACCTAAGCCCTCAACACAAAACCCAAAATCCTAAAAACCCTAAACCCTAAACCCTAAACCCTAAAACTTAAACCCTAAATCCTAAACCCTAAACTCTAGACCCTAAACCCCAAACCCTAAACACCAAACCCTAAAGCCTGAACCCTAAACCTTAAAAAGTTAAAAATCTAAACCTAAACTAAATAAAATAAAATACACTTCAAACAAACCTAAACCTAAACTAAAACATAAAACCTAAAAATAAACCTAAAATAATAAAAAAAAAGTTTAACCTAAAAAAATAAAATAAAAACCTAAACCTAAACCTAAAAATAAAAAAATAAAACTTAAACCTAAAAAATAATATAAAAATAAAACTAAACTAAAAAATAAACCTAAACTTAGGACTAAACATAAAAAATAAACTAAAATAAATAAACATAAAATAAATAAAAATAAAAAAAATAAATTTAAATAAAAATAAAAATAAAATAAATTAAAATAAATAAAAAATAAACAAAATAAACTAAACCTACCAGTTTACTTTCTTTTTTTTATAGAGAAAAGCCCTAAAGCCTAAAACTAATCCTAAACCCTAAACCTACAATCCTAAAGTTTAAACCCTAAAGCCTAAACCCTAAAAAACCATAAACCATAAACCATAAAAACACTAAACCCTAAACCCTAAACCCTAAACCATAACCCTAAACCCTAGACCCTAAACCCTAACCCTAAACCCTAAACCCTAAAGCATAACCCTAAAATGCTAAAACCCTAAACCCTAAACCCTAAACCTTAAACCCTAAACCCTAACCTTAAACCCTAAACCCTAAACTCAAACCCTAATCCTAAACTTAAAGTAACTAAATAAATTAAAAAATAAATCTAAACCCTAAAACCAAATAAACCTAGACCTAAACCTAAACCTAAAGAATAGGTAGAACCTTGATATAGAACATCACCACAATCGCACAACCTAGATCTAGGAGAAGGTGGAGGTGGCGCTATCAGCAGTGGTGGGGATCCGAGGTGCATGGATATGGAGGTGGTGGTCAAAGCCATGGTGGTATGGAGGTGGGAGAGCGACAAGGTTACAACCATGGTGGTGCGAGGGAGAGATCAAAGATATGATGGTGCATCCTGCTACTCGAGAGGTCAGGGTGGTTTTGATGGGAACTAAAGAAATTAAAGAACGGTCGATCCGATCTGCTTCTTATGGAACTGTGTCTTTGGTTTTCCTCTATGTGTGCTCATTTTTGATCTATGTCGTCACCTGTGTCTTAGAAAACTTGGTGTGTTACAGTTTATGAAATCAAAAAAGAAAATGAAATATGAAAAAAACCAAAACTAACCTAAAAAACCCTAAACCCTAAAACAAAAAAACCATAAACACTAAACCTAAACCCTAAACCTAAACCCTAAACCTAAACCTAAACCTAAACCCTAAAACTAAACCCCAAACCCTAAACCTAAACCTAAACCCTATGCTAAAAATCTAAACTAAATAAAACCTAAAAGTAAAATTAAAAAACTTAAACATAAATAAAATAAAACTAAACTAAAACCTAAACCTAAACCTAAATCTAAACCTAAAAAAATAAAATAAAAAAATTAAAATAAAATAAAATAAATAAAAACTAAACTAAACTAAAAAAATTTAAAACCTAAATAAAATAAAATTAAACCTAAAATAAAAATAAAATAAACCTAAAATAAAAAAAATTAAATATAAACCTAAACTTAAAATAAACCTAAAAATAAAACCTAAAAATAACTAAATAATAAAACCTAAACCCTAAGCAAAAAAAAACATAGACCTAAAATCAAAATAAAATAAACCTAAACCTAAACTAAAATAAACTAAACCTAAACCTAAACCAAAATCATAAATAAAATAAAATAAACTAAAAATAAACCAAAACCTAAACTAAAAAATAAAACTTAAATACAAACCTAAAATTAAAATTTAAAACCTAAACCTAAAAATAAAATAAAAACCTAAACCTAAACCTAAAAGTAAAAAAAATAAAACCTAAAGCTAAAAATAAATTAAAATAAAACTAAACTAAAAAATAAACTTAAAAAAAACATAAACCTAAAAAATAAACTAAAATAAAAAACCTAAACTAAAATAAATAAACAAAACTAAAAAAATAAAAATAAACCTAAATAAAAATAAAAAATGAACTAAATAAACATAAACCTACCATTTTACTTAATTAAATAAAGATAAAAATAAAAATAAAAAATAAATTAAAATAACCCTTAACCATAAACCCTAAACCCTAAAACTAACCTTAAACCCTAAACCGTGAACACTAAACTTACAACTCTAAACCCTAAACCCTAAACCTAAAATCCTAAACCCTAAACCCTAAACCCTAAAACCCTAAACCCTAAACCCTAAACCTAAACCCTAAACCTAAACCTAAAACTAAACCCCAAACCCTAAACCAAACCCTAAACCCTAAAACCTAAAACCTAAAGCTAAACTAAATAAAACATAAAAATAAAAAAATATAACAAACCCAAAACTAAATAAAATAAAAAATAAACCTAAACTAAGACCTAAACCAAAATAAAAACATAAACTAATATAAAATATAAACCTAAACTAAAACCAAAACCTAAACCTAAATGTAAAAATAAAATAAATAAAAAAATAAAAACTAAACTAAAATAAAATAAATAAAAACTAAACTAAATTAAAAATAAAATAAACCAAAAAATAGAAAATGTAAATAAATTTAAAACTAAATATAAAATAAAAATAAAATAAACATAAAATAAAATAAAATAAAAATTAAATAAAAACCTCAACCCTAAACTAAAAAAAACATAAACCTAAAATAAAAAAAATAAAATAAACTTAAACTTAAACTAAAATAAACTAATCTAAAATAAATAAAACCTAAGCCCTATACTAAATAAAATAAAAGAAACTAAAATAAACCTAAACTAAAAAATAAAACCTAAAAATAAACTTAAAATAAAAAATTAAAACCTAAACCTAAAAAATATAATAAAAACCTAAACCTAAACCTAAAAATAAAAAATAAAACCTAAATCGAAAAGATAAAATAAAAATAAAACATAAACCTAAACCCAAACTTAAAAAAATAAGCTAAAATTAAAAATATAAACTAAAATAAAAATATAAATAAATAAACTAAACAAAATAAAAAAAATAAATCTAAATAAAAAAGAAAAATAAAATAAATTGAAATAAATAAAAAAATAAACTAAATAAACATAAACCTACTAGTTTACTTAATTTACAAAAAAAAACCCCTAAACTTACAACCCTAAACCATAAACTCTAAACCCAAGACCCTAAACCCTAAGAGACCCTAGACCCTAAACACTAAACCCTAAACCCTAAACCATAAACCCTAAACCCTAACTCTATCCCTAAACCTTAAACTCTAAACCCTAAAACCCTAAACCCTAAACCTAAAGCCTAAACTAAACCCTAAACCCTAAAGCATAAATACTAAACCCTAAACCCTAAACCATAAACTCTAAAACCCTCAACCTTAAAACCCTAAACCATAAACTCTAAACCCTAATCCCTAAACCCTAAACACTAAAACCCTAAAAACCTAAACCTAAACTAAATAAAACCTAAAAATAAAATAAATAAAAAACCTACACCTAAATAAAATATAATAAATATAATAAAATAAAACCTAAACCTCAAAATAAAATAAAATAAAAATAAATAAAAATAAAATAAATAAAAACCTAAACTAAGCTAAAAAATAAAATAAACCTAAGAATAAAAAACCAAAATAAAATAAAAACTAAAAGTAAAATAAACTTAAAATAAAATAAAATAAAAACTAAATAAAAACCAAATCCTAAAAAATAAACCTAAAACTAAATAAAGAACAAAACCTAAACCCTAAACTAAAAAAAAAACCTAAACCTAAAATAAAATAAAATAAACAAAATAAAATAAACCTAAACCTAAACTAAAATAAATAAAACCTAAACCTAAACCTAAAATAAACTAAACCTAAACCTAAACCTAAACTAAATAAAATAAAATAAACAAAATATACCTAAACCTAAACTAAAAAAATAAAATGTAAAAATAAACCTAAAATAAAAACGTAAAACCTAAACCTAAAAAAAAAAAAAAAATTTAAACCTAAACCTAAAAATAAAAAATAAAACCTAAACCTAAATAATAAAATTAAAATAAAACTCAACTAAAAAATAAACCTTAACCTAAAAAATAAACTAAAATAAAAAACATAAACTAAAATAAATAAACCAAAAAATAAATAAACTAAACTAAATAAAATTAAAAATAAACCTTAATAAAATAAAAAAATAAAATAAACTCAGATAATTAAAAAAATGAACTAAATAAACTATATAAACCTAAACCTACCGGTTTACTTAATTTTTTTTTTTTTGAAAAAACCTTAAACCATAAATCCTAAACCCTAAACCCTAAACCCTAAACCTAAACCCTAAACCCTAAACACTAAAACCCTAAACCCTAAAACCTTAAACCCTAAACTGTAAACCCTAAATGATAAACCCTAAATCCTATAACCCAAAACCCTAAAGTAATCCTAAGCCATAAACTAACCCTAAACTAACCCTAAACCATAAGAATGGGTAGAACCGTGGTGGAAGGAACATCACCATCAATTAGGCTCATTCTAGATCTGGCAGTGGAGGTGAAGGTGGAGGAGGAGCGCTTGGGTGGTGTGGGATCTGGAGGTGTTGGTGGATATGGTGGTGGTGGTCAAAGAAGTGGTGGTTATGGAGGAGAGAGGAATGATGAAGGTTACAACCATGGTGGTGGTAGAATGAGAGATCAGTGATATGATGGTGGATCCTGCTACTCGAGAGGCAGGAGTGGTTTTGGTGGAAATTGGAGAATCAAGAAAGACCATCCATCTACTACTTATATACAAGTGTCTTTATAGAGTCGCTTCTACTTATCTAAGGTTTTTGATTTACTCTATGGTGGTTATTCTTGATCTATGTCATCACTTGTGTCTTAGAAAACTTGGGGTGCTACTGGTTGATAAAATCAAAAAGAAGAAATGTTGAATCTGAATTTATTCTCTATTAAAAAAACCTTAAACCTTAAACCATAAACCCTAAACCCTAAACCCTAAACTAAAACTTAAACCCTAAACCTAGAATATAAACCCTAAACCCTAAACCCTAAACCCTAAAACACTAAACCCCAAACCCTAAACTCTAAACCCTAAAACCTAAACCCTAAACCCCTAAACCCTAAACCCTAAACCTAAACCCTAAACCTAAACCCTAAACTAACCCTAAACCTTAAACTAACCCTAAACCCTAAACCTTCAATTAAGAAGCCCTTAGGAGTAGATCTAAAGAATGACCTAATCTTGACATAGTTATAATAGTTAAAGAAAATGTCTTCAAGAGACTTTCCATTGACTATTAGAGATTTGAATACCCTAAACCCTAACCCTAAATCATATTATAATACCATATATTATAATATAATGTAAAGATCATATAGTGAATGTGGTGTGTTTTTGGATGTGATATGATGTTTTGAAGTGTTTTAGTATATTATGGTATTGTGCCCTATAGTCTATATTAATATAAATCATTAAAATATTGATTTAATAAATGATGAAATTTGTTAAATTTGAAGTGGGAATTAGGTTGTAGTACCAAATGTGTGCCACTTGTAGTCTAAAAGTAAGATTTTATGTTCAAAATAAATATTATATGTTGTAGCATAGTATATCATCATATCATTATATATATTCTTGCATTATAAATTATTTTAGCATTTTACAATCATGCAGTCGAGCCTACACTATCATTATTTATAAAAATGTGATTTTATGCTTTAAAATGGTGGAATTTTGCCGAATTCATAATAGGTAGAGCATGGCATCATAATATATTATTTAAATTTAAAATATGTAAGTGATAATGACTAAAATATATAGTTTTTTATTATTTAGACTAATTTTATGATTTTTTATCTTAAGCAATCCCTTGTGATATGATATGCAATATAATATAATATATAATAAGTTATAGTGTATTATAATATAGGATGCCATAACATAGTATAGCATCATGCATTATAACATACTATTGTGTATTCTACTTGTTGTTTAGCATATTTTAGTTTGTTATAGTATGATGTACTAGAGTGTATAATGGTATAATTCATAAAAATACTGATTTATAGGTTGAGTTGATGGGATTTGGCCAAATTTAAGGTAAGATTTAGGGAACATCATTGGGGGTGTGCTATGGTGTGTCATTTAATCAAAAGAATGGAATTTTGCATCCAAAATAAATGTTCATTTTCAACCAAATTTTATAAATTTTTTCTTAAAGTGATTCATTTTAAAGTGCAATGTAAGATAATATATTATATCAAAGTATATTAAAAATATAATGCTCATAACAATATAA
>JAKCPB010000795.1:0-86206 GCA_021442155.1 Cymbidium sinense | reverse complement strand
ATACCATGTACCATACCATACATAGTAAGGGGCATAAATATAATATATTATAAAGTATACCATAATATACATAACATTATACACCACATGCCATATAGCATTATTCACCATACATAATAATCTGGCCAATATGAGTTTATTACATATAAGATATAGTAGATAATATGGCAACATGGCATGTATATTATATATTATAAAGACATGTGTATATTGTATAGTATAAGTGAGGGCATAAAGATAATAATATATATTATAACAAAAGGTGTAAAAGCATAATGTACAATAATATACAATATACTATTACTACACATCTATACTTCACACTATACATAGTAAAAGTATTTAGACTAACAAACCTATATATTAATACCTACTACATATAATATACTATAACATAACACTACTACATATAATATACTATAACACTACTATGTAATATACTATTCTACATATTATATACTATATAACACTACATGACACTATATACTTTAATAATATAGTATAGTATATACACAACATACTAAACTATATACTATACTATATAATATATACCATATATATACTACAATAACAATCGTATTCATACATAATACTACACACTATACACCTCACATATTATATGTAGTTATATAAGATATGCAGATATACTATATATAAAGTATATACACGGCAAACAAAACTACATAATTATACTCATTACACTATAATTATATAGCACAACATACTATACTAAATGTAAGTGTAACATATATAGTATAGTATATAGTATAGTATAGTATAGTATAGTTAGTATATAGTATATAACATATAGTATATCCTTATGCTATGCTATATTATACCATACTACACTATATTGTTGTGGTGTTTATTTTTGGGATGTGGGACACCATGCAGATCTTAGGGGGTACTTATTGAAGAGTACACATTAAGGGATGATGTACTATTCAAAGATAGAAATCACCACCTATAATGGACCTAATCACCTAATAAGGACTCAAGGCATGATGGGTCTTCAATATACCAGATCTTTCCCCTACTTTACATGGAAAAGTAAAGTAGGGTTTATTTAAGTCGGGTTCATTAAGTTTCCTATGGAGGCAAGCCCCCATAGTTAATTACATCCTAAGAAATGAGAATTCCTTAAGAATACTCGTGATTAAAGTAAATAATTAGGGTCTCCAAAGATTTCAAGGTTAAGACTATCAAAGGATTGGCTATTTTAGAAAATCAAATGGGATAGATCAATGAGAAGACTTATTTTGGAATCCAAAGGAGAAAGTAGGAAATGCTCATGATACTAGGCCTAGTGAGCATTCCAATCACCCTATAGTTGGCTTTATATTTTGAAATTGAAGAGAGTTAATTATTTGAGTTGACATTTTATTAGACAGGGCTTATAATTCCACAACATAAGATTGTGGAAATGCCTAAGAGGTGAGATTTATGCTTGTAGCCCAAAGGAAATAGCTACCTGATTCCTAAACTAAGGAGCCTTGGTACAAAAAAGGCACAACCTAAATCAAAAGCAAAATGGGTATATGGTTTACCTCCACAAGAGAGAGAATAAACCACCGCTGGACTTATTATCGCGGAGTGCACTAACTCCTCCTACGCTTTAAATCCATGTAGGCAAGTCTTATGCTTTGCAAGATGGCTAGGGTTGTTCATTTAGAGAGGAAACTAAGTCCTTAGACTCACTCTAAGAGACTAGTGGTATGAATCCATGACTTAATCTAATGCAAATTTTATCAAATTTATTTGATTCTTTTGGACTTTTGTTTGACACGTATGGGATTTTGTATGCCTAAATGCATGAGAATTTGATTATGGCCAAATCAAGAGAGAAAGGGGTGTCTTCCACCAAAGGCTCTCATAGGTTAAGCCTTGATTCTCTCAAAGATGGAAGCTCTCTTAACAAGAGTGAAAGAATATGACATGCATGATATTATACATTCATCCATCCAAATAAGGGTTACTAAAAATTTTATTATCTTGATTTAATTCTAGGCTTTTATGTGAGGTTATGAGTTGTTTTAAAATTTTAGTTATGAGTTGTTAATTGGGGTAGAAAAATTAATTTTATCCTAAGAGCCTACCGCATCCAGCCACACATTCAAACATCAATCATAAAGAAACTATGAAAAGCATGTTGTTCTAATGCACAATCTAAACACAACATCAAACAATTTTATAGACTACCGTAAAAGGATAAAAGGCCGGTGAGGTCAGGTTCCACCGTACACCCAAAAAGAGAAAAAAAAGATGGGTAGCCGAGCTCTACCCTTATACAACCCGGATTACAAAAATAATATATATGCTATGGGGGGTCTTCTTTTCTTCATTTCTTCATTTCTTCATTTCTTTCTTTGATTTGATTTGCTCCAAAGGCATCAGGCACCCTGTGGACTAAGCCTCTGCCACGCTCATCCTAATCCCCATAGCACTAATCCTAATTCCTAATGCAAAATTACATCAAAAATAGAAAAGTAAATCTAGCTACACCGCAAAAATAAATGTTAGCTAAACACACCATACAACCCAAGTTATATGAATAATTTGGACTTAGCACCCACACATGGGTAACCAAGCCCACCGTCCTAATATGTTACACTAAGCAACCGCACAGCAAAAAGCATTTATATTTTTTTTATTATAGCCCCTTTAAGCACAACCCTAAAATATGATTAGGCTAATAACGGCCTAACATCCACAAAACATACACCCTAACATCCTAAAACATTACATCACAAAAAAAAACACAACATCATACATACAACGCCTAACTTAGCACTAGAAGTGACTTAGTATTCTAATGTGCTTTAAGGTTTGTGTAGCAAGACTTTACTAGCTTCTTTAGTTTAAGTTCCAATTTGAAGTTTGAATTTAAATTTTACCTTTGGGTGATTTCAATCTAAATGATTTAATGATTATTTTTTCATTTTTATTTCCTTATTTGGTTAAATGATATTTAGGTTCTCAAGAATGAAGAGTAGGATGAATTCCATCATGTATGACTCACTATTCTACATCTAATTCCTAAAGAATCTAACTAAAGTCCTTATGTATCTTGATTAGCCATTTGAATTGTGTAAATTTGATTTAGAATTTAGAATTTGAGTTTATTTAAATATTTGATTAATTGATTTTTTTATTAGATGTTTTAGTTTAATTACATCTTGATAATTCAATATCCTTTTAAATATTTAATTCTTTTCTTTGATCATGGTTATGTGATTTAACTTTATGTTTATTTAATTCGATTGTGGTTCATTTATTTGTAGTTTGATTGGATTAGATTAATTGAGATTATATTTTTGATTTTAATTGGGTTTGATTCTTTGTAATTAGATTTTATTTTTTAATCACATCCATTTGTTCAAAATTTTTTGCATTTTGATTTCATATATTGGATAGTTAATTAGTTTTATTATTTAAGTTGAATGAGATTTGATTTGATTCTATATTAAATTGATGAGAATCTTTCTTGATTTAACTTAATTTGATTTTTGATTTAATTGCTTTATTGGTCTATTTTAGGTTCAATGTGATTATGTGATTTGTTTAATTAATAAGTGTATTTATGTTAATTATAAAGGTTTTTTATTTATTTTATTTTTTTTTTTTTTTATTTTTTAGAGAAAATGATGAATTTAATGGTTTAGGTTTAATTTATGTTGATTAATATTTAATTTTTTTAATTAAGTTTAATATATAATTTGATTAACTTAATTAGTTTGTTTAAGAGGTATGATTAAATTAAATAAAGATTTGTTTAACTTTTAATTTGATTTCATGTTTATTAGTTAATGATGTAATTGGTGAATTAATGATTGTTTAAATTAGGTTTTGATTATCATTTAATTGCATTTTTATGTTTGATTAAGCTTAAGTTTAATATGATTAATGTAATTTTAATTAATTTATTTAATGTGTGATTAAATTAATTAGTAGATTAAGTATTTAATGAATTAACTTTAATCTGATTTATAAAGTTAAATTTGGTTTATTAAGATAATGAATTTATTAAGTTTGCACAATTATTTTAAATTGATTAAGGGTCAATTAAAAATTTAGATTAATTAAAGGTGTTTGATTGAGATTAATGACTTAATGATTTAGGTTTAATTTAAGTTTGATTTTATTGCATCTTAATTATGTTTAATTAAGTTTAGTTTCATATGATTAATTTAATTAACTTAATTAATTTTTATTTAAGGGGTGATTATTTATTAAAGTTAATTTTAGAGTTAGCTTTAATGTCACTTATTTAAATTAATTTGATTAATTAAGATGGATTAATTCATTAAATTTTATTAATTAAATGTTGATAATTAAGTTTGATTAAGGGTAATTAGATTAATTAAAGTTTGTTTTAATTAAAGATTAATGATTAATAATTTAGGTTTAATTTATGTGATTAATGTAATGCATCTTATTATGTGATTAATTTAATTAGCTTTAATTAGTTTATTAGGGGTGATTATTAAATTTTAAAGGTTTTGATTTAAGTTTAATTTTAGAGTTAACTCAATGACATTTAAATTAATTTGATTAATTAAGATGATGGATTAATTTATTAAATTTTCATTAAAATGTTTGACCAATTGAGTTTGATTATTATGATTATTTACTTGATTTGATTATGTTTGTTTGATTTCATTAACATGTTCAATTTAGTTAAAGAAATATTTAATGGTTATTTAATTATCTCATTCCAAATGGATGTGATTTAATCATAGTTAATTAAGTTTACTTTAATTTTATTTAGTTTAATTATTAGTATCAAATTATTAAAGTTTTCTAAGTTTGTTGGATTTTGAGTTTGATTTAAGATTTAATCATTTAATTGAGTTTTATTAACTTAAATAGATTTAATCATATTTAATTTAATCTCCTTTAAAGATGATATTTTTTTTTAAAGTTTGATTAATGATTTAATGAATTCTATTCAATTTTATTTTTTTTTTTATTTTTTTAATTTAATATTTGAGTTATTTTTAGATTATATTTTAATTAACTTTTTAATTTATTTAAACTCTAATCTTAAGTGTTTATTTGGGTTTCTTAAGATTAAGATAAATCATTTTCTTAAGAGTCCTAGATGTCATTAAAGTGATTTAGGTTATCTTGAAGATTTTGTAAATTTCTGAATTTTTATTTAATTTATTTTATCAAAATTGATAATCTGAATTTAAAATTTAATATCTACCAATCAAGTTATTTTAACTTGAAATTTTGTATGTGTATTAACATTAATTTCAATATCTTAAAAATTTCAACTTAATATAACTTATATTTTGGCTTAATTAATGAAATATTTTTTTACTAAAACTCAAATTAAGCTAATACTAAAAATTTAGTATTTTGGTTTGGGATTTGATAGACGAATCCAACGAAGCCTTGTTTGCAATTTTGGTTAAGTATTTTATTTTTATGAATTTTGAAGTTTTGTGATGATTTAAATTATTATTATTATTATTTTTATTATACATATATACGCTGTTAAGCGGAAAGAAAATGACCGCTTTGATCTACCGATCGAGATGGTCAAATTGCACGCGATCAGGCCGACGATTGATGAGCCGTCCATCGCGATGAACATGCGACGACGGCCCGATCATCCGCGGCTCGTGATCACGAGATCGATCGCATGCGACGGATGGTCCGGATCACATCGATCAAGGCCGATCGCGAATCCACACGCATCGAAGCCGTCCGATCCGCGAACGGATCGACGGTGTGAGCCAGGGCGGAATGTGGGTATTTTGGAAAATGAAAGTTTTGCCAAAACTTGTCCAAATGGACCCATTTTGTATTTCGCACAAAAAATTATTTCCTATTTGATGATTTAAAATAAAAGTGCGATTTTCAAAAGGAAATTCTAATC
Source organism: Cymbidium sinense (assembly GCA_021442155.1). NCBI lineage: Eukaryota > Viridiplantae > Streptophyta > Magnoliopsida > Asparagales > Orchidaceae > Cymbidium > Cymbidium sinense. The sequence goes on along the minus strand of JAKCPB010000795.1, from coordinate 80,319 downwards.
GGGAAATTTAATACAAAATATGCAAAATCCTAAGGTCGATTTTGAAAAAGTTACCTCACCGGATTTGGCGGTGAAGATCCCAGGAGCTCTATGTGTGTGGAAAGCTTGAGTGATCTTTAGCCTTGCTTCAACGCCTCCTTCTCAATGTTTACCGTCCTCAAAGAGCCTGTATTTTTTGAGCTCAAAACAAAGTGGGGATGGGTTTTTTTGGCTTTGAGAGATTTGGGGCGAGGATGATGGAGCAAGAGAGCTCAAGTCTCATTTCCTCTTTATAATGGATGAAAATAAAAAAAATTTTGAATTATTTTTTCCAAATTGAATGCCATCTTGTTGGGGTGGTTGGGCTAGATCTAGATTGAGGACTTTGGATTTTGTTCCAAAGTCCTCTCTTGCTGCCATATGATGAGATTTGTTTTAATTGAAATATGTGTGATGAGGGGTTAAGTGCATGTGATGGGGAATTAAATGAGGTTTGGTGGAATCCTATGGGGGGATGATTCATGAGGGATTTAAAATGGGTTGGGTTTGTTTTGGGCTGATCCCAAATGGTTTGGGTCGATTTGATCAGCCCCAATGGGTTTTGGCTTGGTTTCAAGGATTTGGCCCAGGTCATATGGGTCATTTTGGGCCAAATTGACCCATTTGACCAAAATTGGCCAAATTAACTTGGTTATGGGTTGATTCATGTTCAATTATTTATTTTAATTTGATTTAGGCCATTTTGGGCTAATTGAGTTGAAGTTGATAAGATTTCATTGATCAAATTGGGTTTAATTATTGCTTTGGCCAAGTTCAATAATCAATTTGGAATGACTTGAGCCATTGGTTGCAATCAAGTTAGATCATGATTTGACCCGATTTGGTTCTTTAGGCCAATTTGGGTCAATTTGGATCAAATGGCCAAATTTGGTTTAATTGATTGCAATTGATCATCCTAGGGTGATCAAAAAATCATGGTGGAAGATTTTGGTGAGTTGGTTCAATCCAATTTGGGTTGGATTAGAAGCGACTCAAATGGGTCCTAAAGTCACTTTAGGGGCACCTAAGTGGGTCAATTGGTTTAGTTTTGATTTGATTTGATGAATTGTAGATTTAATTTATATTTGGGTAGATAATTGAATAAAATGATTGATTCAAGAGAAAATTGGTTGGTTTTGACTTGATCTGGATAGAATTTGGCTAAGTCCAAAGAATTGGCTTAAAGGGTTTAAATTGAGTTTGGATTTGATTTTCAATATGGTTTTGGTCATTTGAATTTGGATTTCATTTATATTTGTGAACATAAATGAAGGAATAATTGATTTATGAAGAGATCAATTGAGTTTGATTTGATTCAAGAAAATATTTGGCTAAGCTTATGAATATGGTTCATATGGCTTAAAAAGGGGTTTTAGGATTTGAATTTGATTTTGGGTTTCAATCATTTGGAGTCAAATTTTGAAATTAGATTTGGAATTTGAATTTGAATTTGAATTTGAGATTTGATTTGAGAATTTTTTGGTTAAAAGTGTATCTAGATTGGTTTAGGCTATGGGATAGGTAATTTCTTAAACCCTAAGGCATAGCCTAATCTTATGATTAACACTTCTAAGTCTCTAGGCTTAGGTTAGGTGTTCACCTAATCACTAGATGTGTCTTATGACTAAGAAATCTTAGAAGAGTCCTAAGTCTAAGAAGAGGAGGTTAAGAGCTCACCCAAAAAGTGAGGTCAACAAAAGACCCAATAGGTGTGGTGTAATGACACCACACATATGGCGCTGACCAAATGATCAACAACATCCAAGATTGCAACAATCAATGAAAGTGATCTATACCTAGACTTAAAAAGATAGAATCACAATCTTAGTGTAATGCACCTCTTTATGCCAAAGGCAAGAGAGCAAGTGAATCCGCCAGGATTGAGTACATGAACCTCTGGGAAATAGTTCTTATCCACCGGGGTGTAGATTTGAGTTTGATTGTGAATATAATTTGTGTGTATCCACTAGAAGAATTTAATTGGATTTCTTTGAGGTTTGAATTCCACCAGGGAGGTTTCAATTTATTACCCTGGCTGAAATGGACTACACTAAGAAGGGCCACGGGGCCTTTTTTAGAAAGTCTGGCAAAGTAGTCTACCGCCAAATTAGGACTATCCACCTGGGGTTGCCTGGTGCAATGACTATGCTAGAAGAAAGCGTAGTAGACTTACATCTTCCAAAGCAAGAAAATTGATCTATGGACGAGCAACATCGAACCCTACCTAAGAGACTACCGAAAGAGCACCACGGGGTCTTACCTCAACTCAAGAGTAGTCCTGATGATTAATTTGATTTGATTTGATTTACTTTAATTTTGTGTGTTATATTATGGACCTTGTTGGTCATATGGACCCATCGAGAGGAGCTATGTCGCCTTGACCTATCTCGCATTTACAAGTCCAAAGGGTAGTACCACCCACAAAGTAGACTATCCCTAAGGGTTGCCTGTGAAATGATTGTACTAGAAAGCAAAGTAGACTTACATCTTCCAAAGTAGGGATCATGGTGATCTGTTGATGGCAACAGATCAATCCCGACCTAGGGTGACTATTTGAGCCGTCGTGGACTCATATCGACTCAAGAGAATTATTAATTTAATTATGGACCTCGGCGATGAATCTACTAAGAAGGAGCTAATATCGCCTCTGACCTATCTTGGTTTACAAATCCAAAGGGATAGTCTACCGCTAGTAGAACTAACCAACCTAAGGGGTGCCTTTCGGTAATGGTCAAGTTTGGAAGAAAGCACGGGACTCACATCTTCCTAAACAAGAATCCACCGGGGTGATCGATCGCTTGCGCAACAAATCGGGCCCAATTTGGTCGCTTATACAGAACGATCGTCCGGAAAGAATGCGTAATAGACTTATATCTTTCAAAGCAAAGATGACCAGGGTAACTCATTGGTGCACAACAAGTTGAACCCGACCTGGGCAATTACTAGTGAGTACCACGGGATTTATCTCAACTCGTAAATTCCTATAGGGAGTTTTGGACCGCCTAAAGATAGATGCCGCTTGGGAAAGGGCCAGGGTTTGAATTCCTAATCCACAAGCAAATATTTTGTTTGTTTTAATTTGTTTTATCATGGACCTTGGTTAGGGATCAAACTGAGAAGGAGCTTATATCCTAGACCTATCTCGTTTATCAACCAAGGGAGAATCTGCATATCCGAACAAATTCTCCAACTGGGTGGGGCTACTGTGAAAGGGGACTGCCCAATCCAAAAGTAACTGGTAGTGTCTAAATGGGGTCTCAAAGGATGATCCAAATAGAATGCCCGCAGGAAGCTAATGGGCTTCAATCCAACACTCAGAAATGACATGGCATGGTCATATATCACATAGTATTCTGGCCAACTCATGGAGAAAGCGGGGACTTACATCTTCCAAGAGTGGTGTACCCACCGTGAGTCATCCATAGCAACATCAACCAACCTATGGTGCCCATCGCAAACAATCGCCTAGAAGAAAGCGCAGGCTTACATCTCTAAAGTGAATGATCACTGGATAGTCTCTGCTCGACAAAAGCATCCACCTAGCGACCACCGAGTGAATGCCACTAGGGACTTATATCGACTCAAATGTAGTCAAGAGGAAAGGAACCTCTGGGAGACTTACCCTAAACCTCAAATATATTCGACCTAGTTAGGTCATGATGATTAGTTCAAGAAGAAAGCTGTGGACTCACATCTTCTCAAATGATCAACCATGATTTTAGGCGTTAAGACTACAAAACTAACAAGCGCATCAATTTGCAATGGTCAAATTAGAAGAAAGCATGGGACTCACATCCTCCAACAAATGACCAGGGTGATCATTGCTTTGGACAACAAATCAACCCGACCTAGAGCAAATGAGTGAGTGCCAGGGGGGCTTACTCCCACATCAAAGTAAAAGAAAAGATATGTGTGTTTTGTGTTTGATATGAAGGAATAGGATGCCACCGGGACTCTTACACCTAAACCTCAAACTCGACCGATGGTATTAGTTCAAGAAGAAAGCGGGACTCACATCTTCTTAAACAAAGCCAACACAAGGTAGTTCAAGGCAATGAAGTCTACCAAACTAACAAGGCTAGTGTAAATGGTCAGAAGAAAGCGGACTTACATCCTCCAACAAATGACCATCGGGTGATCGCTTTGGACAACAAATCAAACCCGACCTAAGAAGTTAATGAGTGAGTGCCACAGGCTCCCACTTCAAAGTAGCCCGAGAGAAAGATATATGTGTTTTGTGTTTGATATGAAGGAATAGATGCCACTGGGGGACCCTAAATATATCATGGTGAATTCACAAGCAAAAGATATTTCTAACACAGAAATAAAAATTTGAGATGAAAAGAGATTTTATTGATAATTATTTTCAAACAAGATTTATGGATAATATTTCTTTAAGTAGAGCCCATTGATTGGAAGCATCGCCTCCCTTTACAATTTATGAGTTGGTAAGACCCTCCTTGGTAGGCCTTCTATGGCATAAGGGCCTTCTCAAGTGGGTTCAAACTTTCCTCCTATCTTTCGACGGGCAACAATTGGCCTCCTTAGAACTAAAATGAGCTCCCATACTTGAAAAGCACTTGGATGGACTAACTTGTTATGAGCTTGAATCATCTTGGCTTTGTATAACTCGAGGTTCTGGCATGCTTGTCTCCTCCAAACCTTGAGCTCTTCCAACATAACTTGGCATTCCATTGTGATTTTGCTACCCAGGCTATCCTTAGTGATGGGAGTTGGACTTCCAATGGTAGAATGCACCCATACACTAAGGAGAAAGGGGTAGATTGAGTTGGAGTTCTATATGTGGTAGGTAGCCCATAAAGCTTCAACCAACTATTCATGCCATCATCTTGTCATCAATCTGTCTTCTTTGATAGAATGAGGGTTTTGTTGAAGGCTTCGCTAACCCATTTGCTCTAGATGGTAGAATATCTCCAATCTATGATGTCTTCAAGCAAAGCTATTGATTTTAGTGCTCTTGAATGCGCATCATTATCGATATAATTCATCGAGGCACCCAACCTATATACGATATGGTTCTAAAAATTGGAGCACATGTTGAGTTGACCTCTCTAAGTGGGATTGCCTCCCCCATTTGGAAAAGTAAAGAGCTAGAATGAATCGATGACCCTTGGAAGAAGGAGGATCGATCAACCCACAATGTCGGTCCCAACACTCAATGGCCATGAGGCCAATGTAGAATGTTGAGGTTGATGTAGACCACACCATTGACATGATCTCCTAGCCACGCCCATGCACATCATCAAGGCGAGTATCCTAGTCTCTTGATCTTGGCTTTCATCTTTGACGATTGATGTGCCCCACATAACCTGAGTGTACTCACATGATTCTACGTGTTTGTCCGCATAAACATAACCACATATGATCGAAAGATTTGCAAGGTGCCGCCAACAAGAGTAGGAAAGGGCTTTGCTTCACCTGCGTGATTTCTCTTGAGGTAGTTTGCCTACATTTAAATAATCTATGAATGGTTGCCTCTAATCTGGCTCCTCATCCTTATTAGTAATGGCAACCTCCCCTTCAAGAGAGAATCTCTCAATGAGTTCAACATCAATAAGGGATAAGACTTGTCTATTTTGGACCCTTATTGGAATGGACTCATCTTCCAGACATGCCAACTCTTTGGCAAGCTTGGCTAATGCATCTGCTACTACATTCTCTTCTCGAGGAATCTTTAATTGGTAACCTCTGGATTTGGGCCAACAGCTCCATAGTACTTATGGTAATGATGGAGCTTAGGCTTTAGAACTTTATAAGACTCAGTAATTTGGTTGATAACTAACTGAGAATCCCTGAAGATGTTGATACTTTGGATGCATAGTAATAAACCACACCGACAATCGAGCCTCATATCGCTTCATTGTTGGTGCATGGATGATGATATGAGAATCTCATCACATGCCGAGTTAGAGAACTATTCCTACCCCGCCTTCCCGGATAGTAAATTGTGGTTCTTCTCCTCTTTGAGAGGAAGCACCATCAAAGTACATCTCCCAAGCACTAGTACCTAAGTTCATGATTTGTTCATCTGGGAGATCATCAAGTGAGAATCGCAGGAGTGGATGCGCCGCTAAGAAATCCAAGTGCTTGTCCTTTACGACGGGAGGGTACAATGTTATATCAAACGACAAAATCATGGACCAACGCCAACCATCCGATAAGGTCACGTGTCATGAGATATTAGTGGATTGACTCTGAGATCAAGTTCACCTTATGAGCATGTAATGCCGTAGCTTTTGGGATGCAAAGATTAAAGTGCTTTTCTTTCAATAGGTGGATAGTTGCTTGGGATGAGATTAGATAATAGAGAGAGTTCTCCTTCCTTCATCATTGGTTTGAGCCAACAAAGCACCAAGGAGTCATCTAATGCTAAAGATATAATATGGCCGCCCGATAGTGCTAGATGAGGTGTCATCGATATTGCTTGATGTCTTCGAAAGCATGCCGCACTTATCATCCCATTTGAACTTCCTTTTGACATCTGAATGGTTGGCATCTTCGATAAGTTGGAAATGCATCTTAGATACGCCAACCTCCTTGGAATGACCTCGAGTTGTGTTTTTGGGGTGGCATTTCTAATATCGCTTTGATCTTTTCTGATCGATTTCAATTCCTGACAACAAACCCAAGAAATTTTCTGCTAATGCACACACTTGGGGTTCATTTTGAGGTTGTATTGTCTTAACCGCTTCAAAACTACTCTCAAGTCAAAGAGATGGTCTTCCTTTGCTTTTGACAACGAGATCATCAATAGCATTCAACTTGATGATGAATGAGTTCATCAAGATTCAAGTCATGGCACGGTATGTGGCATGACATTTTAAGGCCGAAAGGCATGACCTTATAACAATATATTCCGATCGGGGTTCAAAAGGCAGTGTTTCTTTCATCCTCTAGGGCCATCTTAATTTGGTTGTAGCTAGATGACCCATCCATAAAGGAGAATACTGCATGAGATGAAGCAATGTCCACCATTAATTCTGGTATAGGAAGTGGGAATTCATCCTTAGGACATGCCTTATTTAGATCCCTAAAATCAACACATATGTGAATTTGGCCATTCTTTTTCTTAACTGGGATGACACTGGCCAACCAGGTAGGATATTTTTCTTCCCTAATAAAGATAATCGCTTTCTTGATTAAAAGTGACCTGTTGTTCAATGTCTAATCGCATGCCTAGAGCCTGTTGATAGGGTTAGCATTAGTTCTATTCTAGTTTATGGACCGCTATGTGAGATAAACCGCATCTCTTCATAACTCCATGCAAAGCAATCCTTAAACTCAATCAGCTTCACTAAATCATTGGTTTCTTTTCATTCAATAGAGAACTAATATATTGGTGGATCTTCTTCGTAGGTTGATTTCTTTGAGCTCATCGATAGTTGATGATCTCCTCTTCAACTCGGCGTGCATTTTGACTTCAAAGTCATTTGGATCATCCAAGTTTCTAAGCATCCTCATATGAGTTAGCATGATTTGAAAAGATATCGATTCCAAATGATTGGTGATGACTAAGAATCATCATCATCAACTGACCCACCGCATCAATCCTAGTCCCATCTTGATTGTGAATGTCTGCATTTGTTGTCCCATAACCTTTCAAAGTAATCCAACCTGTGTTTAGACCAAGCATGTGGAATTAATCCTTTCTTTGCTAAATTAAGAACACAAGGCGAATACCAATCAAAAGGTAATTCTATTAAATCTTTATATGAATCATCCTCAAGTTCTACTTTGACTTGAGGATGATGCTCCAAGAAAGAACTTCGCACCTTTACATTTGTGTGGAAGACTTAGGGGCTTCCTTAACTACCAAACCCTCAACTTTTGTGAGGAAAGTGGGGTTAGAGCTAAAGTTCCCAACCGATGCTTCACTATTTCACATATAGACTTACACTTATGCTTTGCTTAGAGCCCCGGTCTTCATCCCTGCTCAACTATCACTTGCATGGGGATCTCATGAAGTGTGCTATGTACTAATCATATATGACTCATCATCCAACTAGATTCTAAGTCATATAGATAGTAGGTGTAGTCCCGGTAGTAGGACATAACTTATTGGATGGCCAATAAGGAGGTCTTCCTCTGGCATGTCTCTGATCGCCTCTTCCTCGCTGGTGGAGGTCGAGTCATCTACCCATATGTTCAAATGGAGTAACGAACTGGGTGGAATCTAATGTTAGCTCTACTTTCTCCTCCAAGTCTATTTCTCGCCCTTTATTTTTTCTCATTTCCTTTTTTCTTTCTTTCTTCTTTTTTTTCTTTTTTCTTTCTTTTTTCTTTTTTTTCTTTTTTCTTTCTTTTCTTTTCTTTTATTTTTGAACTTTCACCAAGTTCACAAGAATAGACTTGTTGATTTTGAGGGAAATAGTCCTCTTCTCATATTCACCTCATGAACTGAATGGCTTAAGATCTCCTGAGATTCAATCCCACCTCTCATGAACTTCATGCCTATGTAGAGAGGATGGAACCACATTGTTCTCATGTATCCATGGTCTCCCAAGTAAAGCATTGAAAGATGTATCGAGTCTATAATATGAAACTTGGTAGTCTTCCAATCATCCACTTCTAATGGCACTATAGAGCCTAAAGCCCTCTCCTTGTTCATTGAATCCTCTCAACATCATCCTCTCTTTGAAAGTTTGGAGATGTCAATCTTTAAGTAGGGTTTTAGACTCATAATATTCACCATGCACCCCGGTCAACAAGAACTCGATATCTGTATCTTCCAACATCCACCGTAATGTAAAGAGGGCTTGTGCTTGGTCTCCTAAGCAAGTCTTCATCACAATGTAACTCCTGAGTGTCCTCGAACGCAAGCCTCCTCTTCAAAAGCTAAGCATCTCCTGATCAAGAGGGCCTTGATTAGAGATTCCCTCATCTCTTTGGATAAGATGAGGGCGCCATATATACTTAACTTAGCTTTCTAAGATGTGCTAGACATTGTAGTCAACCTTGCTTGATCCTCCACAAGCATATCCATGGGTGGAGCATCTTGTGGAGATATCTAGAACCAATGATTTGCTTACCCTTATCCCCAGGTGCCACCCTAGAGGTAGAACTTGCCACCACGAAGGTTAACTCGGACCTCTTGGAATGATGAATTTGTAGAAGTTCTACCTTCTCATCTGTGTACCTATGACTTCTCCTATGGGATCATCGACTCCAAATCAATCTCAATGGTGAACCAATGATTTAGAATGGAAAATCCATTTCTAAATCAAAGGTGGAATGATCAACTAGATCATCATTATTTTGTAGACTTGAAGAGTTTTCAGAGGAATAAAATCTAGAGTATCGTGGACAAGATGTAAGTGAAAGCTTTCTTCATTGATTTCTTCTATGGAGGTACATGATAGAAATCTAATAAAGTAAGGAGAAAGGGGTATAGGCCCTCTTGTTTCGATACAATGCTCCTATCGAAGAGGAGCTGGAGGAAGAAGTAGTAATGCAATGGATGGAGTGGGCTCGACTGGTTGTGCTACTATGCTATCCCGCAAGTGAGGTAATCCGCCGGTCGACACCTTCTTCAAGTTGTCAAACTTGCAAACCTTCCTTGGTGGAGGTTTGAGTTACTGCAACACCAAAGAAAGCTTCTTGATCTTAGAGACCACTTTTAGAGGTTCTGATAAGACAATATCCCAACCTTCTTTAAGAGGATCCCCAAGAATTACCTGATAGAACTAGAGGGTTGTTCTAACAAGTATTCCTTGGGATGAGCTCCTCGACTTGTAGCTCGCCAGCCCCTTAAAACACACAATCCTCCAAGACATGACAACCATACGGTAGGGCAATAGGATCATCACTCTTGCCCACATCTTCCTCTTGGGCTCGTAATTGAAAGTCTTTCTTTAAGAGATTCTTAAATACCTTCCTAACTACCTCCCTTTTGAATGAATATGGTTTATTCAATTTATCAGTAAGAGTGGGTGGGTAACAGCTACCTAACGGTGGATATGAGTACCGCTACTGAGTATATTATGGAGGAGGTGGCGGGCCGTGGCAACCGTGGTGGTCGAATCCCGAGGTGGTGGTAGAGGAGGCAATGGAGGTACGCATTGAGGTCTCTCATACCGAGCTCCGGTCGCTTCCCTCTCCCTACACTACTACCCCGCTTCTTCTCAATGCTTCTGGGTTTGGGCTTGAATGATTGGTCTTGAAAAGGTAACTGCTTGGCTTCCCTTGTAGGCTAGCCTTTGTTGATTAAAAAGGTTTTGATCAAATCCCTTAAGCATGAAGGCAACCAACCATGAATATTCTTGAGAAGAATTTCTATATGTCGCTCTGACATAGTTCACATTTCATACTCGTTTTCACCACCGAATATAATCAATAAAGGGACTCATTTGGATTTTGTTGCCACAATGAGGTCACCCAATTACCCTTTGGCTCCAGAAACCTCTTGATGAAGAGGTGCTCCAACTTAAGAAAAGTCTTCACGAACCATTGGGTAGTCAAAATAATCAAATGCGATGCGCCAAACTACCGACAAAGAGATGGAAGTGCATCGCCGCCAAGATCAAAAGATCCGCCTCAAAAAGCTATGTGTCAGGGTTCCACGCCATCAAAAATTTTGAAGGAAGGAGGCACAAAACCCTTAGATATTGAACAAAATCAAATTCCTGGGTCTACCCTTTGGAACAGATGAGCCACCTCTGCCAGGCTAACGCATCCTTCACTTCTACTCCACTAACCGCTTGATATCTTTTTTTTGCATGGAGGTGCTCCACCACCTTCCTATGCATGCCACTATCCCGGTCCACGGAGATGTACTCCAATCCGTAACATGCAACAACATGGTGGTCGCCTCTAAGTGGAGTAGATCGATGGAGCTTGACTGGTGCTAAGCCATCACTAACAAATCTTCAACTCTTTTCTCCATCTTCCTAATATGCTCATCTCTCTGCCTCAGCTACTGATGAAGGTGTTGGGTTGAATGAGCTGTGTCTTCTTCCTCAACTACAACACCCTCCTGGCTATGTTGATCCCTAAGAAGGGAACCCCTAGTGTCAACCATATGGACTTCTGCTGAGTCCTCCAAGAGATCATCCCCATCTGGATCAAAACTGACCCTAGCATCCTTATCATCATAGCAGTCATCCCCATAGAGTTCCCTCTTCAAAGTACCGAGTAATGATCTCATTTGAAGAGATCTAGTGCGTGGATAAATAACCACTGCGAGGGGCTATACTCACGATAAAATACATCGGCATTTCTTGCCACTGTATACTATCTCTAAGAGGACTCCAGATAGTATATGTTGATCATTGCCACCGCTAAACACCGATCGTGAAGGATCTACCGCCATGGATACTACATCTATATCCTATCCCTTCCACCACCGGTGCCGCCGCATGGAGACCGCAAGGCCGCCGTGATCGGGTGGTGACTTGACCACGGCCTGCCATTCCTTCTTCCATAGGGGTGGAGGTCGAATGAGCTCACCTCACCTCGGGTGGAGTAGATGGAGTGGGATCCTTGGCTACCGGATCACCAATGGTGCTCTTTCCTGATGGGGGCTTCGATCTTGGGAATGGGGATGCCGTAGTTGGATAAAGCGATGGTGGGTGGAGTGAGCGTGCAGGTAAACGCCGTAATAGGCCTACTCCCATGACGAGTAGCACTAAGGATGATGTTGTTTGAACGATCGACCCTGGTAGGGCGACGATCGGGAAAATCCATCGAGCGAGGCCACAGCACAAACCTCTGCCGCTCCTCCTACTCCTGCTGATGCTGAGCTCTCCAAGGCTCTCTCCCTCTATCAAACTGACTCCTGTGGATAACGCCCTCGATCAAAACTACTGCACTGAGCATCCAGCTAACCAACCCATAAGACTATCCAGCCAGATAGGCTTCGTGCTCCCCTAGCTGGGTGTAAATATGCTGGTGGAGGTAGGCAAAGAATCCTCAGTCCTCCTCTCCATCCGAGGCTAAGGGGTGAAACCTACCACTCAAATGTGGAGAGGTCTCAGGGGAGATCCCTCCCACATGGGAAGCCAGATCTCTCTCTCCTCTTGTGATGTCGCTTGATCTTGGGTTCTTGTTGAACGTGTGGGTATGTGAGAAGAGCGCACCCACCTCAATGTGGAGGAGACTATTTAAGAAAGTAAGACTCTTCCCTTTGAGGAATCCAAGAGGGGGCAGTAGTGAGTAAGATAATTGTATCGAACGAGCACGTAAACTGACAGCGTGGGTAATAAAACAATGTGGCCTTCCTCTTTAGTGGAGGAAACCTAATCGATGGCATATCAATCAATGAGTGGCGTCCCCGCCACCTCCTTGTTAACGTGGTGAGGGCCCCTCAAGAAATCCTCACTCAAAACCACCAAAGTAGATGACCTATGGAGCCAAGGGTAGAGAGACTAGCTTGATCCAAGGCTAGTTTAAAGAAAGGGGACGAGCTTGTTAGCCATAATCGAGGATAAATAATTGATTGCAAATCGCATTATTGAAATGTAAGTCGGACACTTGCCTGATATTCACCTTCAATCATTGATTTTAAGATTTGATTTTGAATTTGAACCCACACTAAATAATCTTAAGGATGTTAAGGTGTTCATCAAAATTAGAGATTTTTGCCATTTGATTTTGATTTAAACCCATACTCAACTAATTTAGGTATGTTGGGGTTCTAAAATTTGAGGAGATTTTCTTGAATATTTGTGTTTTGCATCTTGTTTGAAAATATTGATAGTTTGAAAGACCTCTACTTAGCAAATTTGGGTATGCTAAGAAGATTGTGATTGTGTGTTTGAAATATTTTTGCTTGTGAAGATTTGATTGTGTGATATTTTGATTTGAAAATGGGGCTTCTTTCTTAACAAATTTGGTATGTTAAGTGAGGCCACAGTGTTGATTTGTGTTTTGATGAGGCTTTCACTTAACAAATTTGGTATATTAAGTTAAATATGATGTGAGATAAATTTTCTTTTCTTTTGAAGATGGGAGTCATACTTAACAAGATTGATATGTTAAGTGAAAGTCAAATTTGTTTATATTGTTTTTTTTTTTTTTTTGAGAATGAGACTCTCACTTAACAAATTTGGTATGTTAAGTGAAAGTCCAGTGTGTTTCTGATTTTTTTTTTTTTTGATGAAACTCTCACTTAACAAATTTGGTATGTCAAGTGAAAGTCAAATGTGTTTATGATTTGATTTTTTTTAAATGAACTTATTTAACAGACTTATATGTTAAATGGAGTTCGCTTTGTACTTATGATTTTCAAAAATGGAGTTCTCATTCGATATACTTGGGCATCAAATGAGTTCCCAATGTGTTTTGAAGTTCAAGACTTTGGCATGAAGGAATTCTATCGACAAATGCAAATAGAATTCAATTTTCTACCTTCTCCAAGGGAAGGGGAACTCCCATTTGACAAATTTGGTTATGTGGGGTTCAAATATGTCTTGACTTCTCTTTGTGTATGGTTTATTGCTTTTCAAAAAGAGGAGAAACTTCAACTAGCACATGTGAAGTATGCTAAGAGGAGTTTCATTTTTTTTTTTTTGGTTTTATTTGAAAATAGAATCTCCATCCAACGAATCTGAGTGTGTGGGACGGGGATAGCCATTTCCAAAGAAAATGTGGTTTTGAAAAATTAAAAAAAACTGTTGATTTTGATTTTGATTAAATTTTTTTTTTAAAAGAACCTCCTTGTAACAGTTATCGGATTTGTTAAATGAGGTTTGGTTACATGTGTTTTGAAAATTTCTTATAAACTTTTGTGTGATCCCTTATTATGTGGATTTTGAAAAGTGCTTTTGGAAAGACATGTTATTTTGTAGAAGAGTTTTATTCTCTTATTGTTCATGGATGAACCTTGCCTCACCATCGGAATGGTGAAGAGATTTTAATTTTGGTCATCTCTTTTATTTGATTAATTTAATTTTCACCTATTGGGGAACTCAGGGATTTTAAGACCTACCTGAGTGAGGTCCTAAAACCTAAAGGATGTTGAAGCTTTGCTTAAGGATGAAATAAGCTAAGTGCCAACGAAAGAATGATAGTCTCGCCTATATAAATATAAGTCCACTATCGATGCTTGGAGACAATAATTGTCTACTAAAGATGGAGAGAGGAACTATCCCGGAAATGCCAAAAATCATGGTGGTGTTTATTTTGATGTGGGACACCACAGATCTTAGGGGTACTTATTGAAGTGATCCAAGGAATGATGTACTATCTCAAAGATAGAAATCACCACCCTATAATGGACCTAATCACTAATAAGGACTCAAGGCATGATGGGTCTTGAATATACCGAGATCTTTCCCTACTTTACATGGAAAAGTAAAGTAGGGTTTATTTTAAGCGGGTTCATTAAGTTCCCTATGGAGGCAAGCCCCATAGTTAATTACATCCTAAGAAATGAGAATTTCTTAAGAATACTCGATTAAAGTGACAATTAGGGTCTCCAAAAGATTTCAAGGTTAAGACTATCAAAGGATTGGCTATTTTAGAAAATCAAATGGGATAGATCAAGGAGAAGACTTATTTTTGGAATCCAAAGGAGAAAGTAGGAAATGCTCATGATACTAGAAGCCTAGTGAGCATTCCAATCTACCCTATAATTGGGCTTTATATTTTGAAATTGAAGAGAGTTGATTATTTGAGTTGACATTTTATTAGATTGTTATTTATAATTCCACAACATAAGATTGTGGAAATGCCTAAGAGGTGAGGATTTATGCTTATAGCCAAGGAAACAAATACCTCGATTCCTAAACTAAGGAGCCTTGGTAAAACAAGGCACAACCTAAATCTAAGAAATGGGTATATGGTTTACCTCCACAAGAGAGAATAAACCACCCGATTGGACTTATTACTGCCTGGAGTAGCAGTCAGTTAACTCCTCCTACACTTTAAATCAATATAGGCAAGTCTTATGCTTTGTAAGATGGCTAGGCCGTTGTTCATTTAGAGAGGAAACTAAGTCCTTAGACTCACTCTCTAAGAGACTAGAGCATGAGTGGTATGAATCCATGACTTAATCTAATGCAAATTTTATCAAATTTATTTGATTCTTTTGGTCTTTTTGTTTTGACAATGTGCTATGGGATTTTGTATGCCTAAATGCATGAGAATTTGATTATAGGCCAAATCAAGAGAGAAAGGGGTGTCTTCCACCAAAGGCTCTCATAGGTTAAGCCTTGATTCTAAAGATGGAAGCCCCCCTCTTAACAAGAGTGAAAGAATATGACATGCATGATATTATACATTATCATCCAAAGGGTTACAAAAAATTTTATTATCTTGATTTAATTCCTAGGCTTTTATGTGAGGTTATGAGTTATTTTAAAATTTTAGTTATGAGTTATAGTTGGGGTAGAAAAATTAATTTTATCCTAAGAGCCTACCGCATCCAGACCACACATTCAAACATCAATCATAAAGAAACTATGAAAAGCATGTTGTTCTAATGCTCAATCTAAACACAACATCAAATAATTTTATAGACTACCGTAAAGAATAAAAGGCCGGTCGGTTCCACCGTACACCTCAAAAAAGAGAAAAAAAGATGGGTAGCCAAGCTCTACCCTTATACAACCCGGATTACAAAAAATAATATATATGCTATGGGGGTCTTCTTTTCTTCATTTCTTCATTTCTTTATTTTGATTTGATTTGCTCCAAAGGCATCACAGGGCACCCTAGGGACTAAGCCTTCTGGCCACTGCTCATCCTAATCCCCCATAGCACTAATCCTAATTCCTAATGCAAAATTACATCAAAAATAGAAAAGTAAATCTAGCTACACCAGTAAAACAAATGTTAGCTAAACACACCATACAACCCAAGCAGTTATATGAATAATTTGGACTTAGCACCCACACATGGGTAACTAACCCCACCTGTTCTAACATGGGTTACACTTAGGGCTAAGCAACAGAAAAAGCATTTATATTTTTTTATTATAGCGGCCCCTTTAAGCACAACCCCCTACAAAAAATATGATTAAGCTAATAACGGCCTAACATCCAGTCTACAAAACATACACCCTAACATCATCTAAAACATTACATCAAAAACAAATCACAACATCATACATACAACGCCCTAACTTAGCACTAGAAGTAGTGACTTAGTATTCTAATGTGTGTGCTTAAGGCTTGTGTAGCAAGACTTTATTAGGCTTCTTTAGTTTATGTTCCAATTTGAAGTTTGAATTTAAATTTTACTATTGGGTGATTTCAATCTAAATGATTTAATGATTTGATTTTCATTTTTATTTCAGTTTTATTTGGTTGAAATGATATTTAGGTTCTCAAGAATGAAGAGTAGGATGAATTCCATCTGTAGACAGGACTCACCCTATTCTACATCCTAATTCCTAAGGAATCTAACTAAAGTCCTTATGTATCTTGATTAGCCCATTTGAACTTGTGTAATTATTGATTTAGAATTTAGAATTTGAGTTTATTTAAATATTTGATTAATTGATTTTTTTATTAGTTTTAGTTTAATTACATCTTGATAATTCAATATCCTTTTAAATATTTAATTCTTTTCTTGATCATGGTTATGTGATTTAACTTTATGTTTATTTAATTTGATTGTGGTTCATTTATTTGTAGTTTGATTGGATTAATTGAGATTATATTTTTGATTTTAATTGGGTTTGGTTCTTTGTAATTAGGATTTTTTTAATCACATCCATTTGTCATCATCAAATTTGGTTCACATTTTGTTTTCATATATTGGATAGTTAATTAGTTTATGTTATTTAAGTAAGTTGAATGAGATTTGATTTTATTCTAAATTAAATTGATGAGAATCTTTCTTGATCTAACTTAATTTGATTCAATTTGATTTAATTATCTTTATTGGTCTATGGGTTTGCTTAGGTTCAATGTGATTATGTGATTTATTTAATTAATAAGTGTGTTTATGTTAATTATAAAGGTTTATTTATTTATTTATTATTTTTTTTGTTTTTTTCGTCTCATATTTGTTTAGAGAAATGATGTAATTAATGACTTAATGGTTTAGGTTTAATTTATGTTGAATTAATATTTAATTGCATTTTAATTAATTAAGTTTAATATAAATTTGATTAACTTAATTAGTTTGTTTAAGAGGTATGGTTAAAATTAAATAAAGATTTGTTTAACTTTTAATTTGATTTCATGTTTATTTGAGTTAATGATGTAATTGGTGAATTAATGATTGAAGTTTAAATTAGGGTTTTTGATTATTATTTAATTGCATTTTATGTTTGATTAAGCTTAAGTTTAATATGATTAATGTAATTCATAATTAATTTATTTAATAGTGTGATTAAATTAATTAGTAGATTAAGTATTTAATTTGAATTAACTTTAATGATTTATAAAGTTAAATTTGGTTAAGATAATGGATTAATTTATTAAGTTTGCATTAATTAGATGTTTTGATTAATTAAATTTGATTAAGGCTCAATTAAAAATTATTAGATTAATTATAGGTTTGTTTGATTAGAGATTAATAACTTAATGATTTAGGTTTAATTTAAGCTTTGATTAGTGTTTAATTGCATCTTAATTATATTTGATTAAGTTTAAGTTTCATATGATTAATTTTTTAACTTAATTAATTTATTTAAGGGGTGATTATTTAAATTATGGGTTTGATTTAAGCTTAATTTTGGAGTTAGCTTTAATGACACTTATTTAAATTAATTTGATTAATTAAATGATGGATTAATTTTTATTAATTAAAATGTTAATTAAGTTTGATTAAGGGTAATTAGATTAATTAAAGGTTTGTTTTAATTAAAGATTAATGACTTAATAATCTAGGTTTAATTTATGTTTTGATTAATGTTTAATCTTCATTATGTTTGATTAAGTTTAGGTTTAATATGATTAATTTAATTAAATTAGTTTATTATTGAGGGTGTGATTATTAAATTTAATTGGGTTTGATTTAAGCTTAATTTTAGTTAACTAATGTGACTTATTTAAATTAATTTGATTAATTAAGATGATGGATTAATTTGTTAAATTTTCATTAATTAAATGTTTGACTAATTGAGTTTGATTATTTATGACAGTTTTACTTGATTTGATTTGTTATGTTTGATTTCATTAACATGTTCAATTTAGTTATTAGGTTGAAATATTTAATGGTTATTTAATTATCTCATTCCAAATGGATGTGATTTAATTAAGTTAATTTAATTTTATTTAGTTTAATTGATTAGTATCAATTTATTAAAGTTTTCTAAGTTTGTTGGATTTTGAGTTTGATTTAAGATTTAATCATTTAATTGAGTTTTATTAACTTAAATAGATTTAATCATATTTAATTTAATCTCCTTTAAAGATGATATTCTTCTGATTTAAAGTTTGATTAATGATTTAATGAATTCTATTCAATTTCTCATTTTTTTTTAGTTTTTTTTTAATTTAATATTTGAGTTATTTTTAGATTATATTTTAATTAACTTTTTGATTATTTAAACTCTAATCTTAAGTGTTTATTTGGGTTTCTTAAGATTCAAGATAGAATCATTTTCTTAAGAGTCCTAGATGTCATTAAAGTGATTTAGGTTATCTTGAAGATTTTTGTAAATTTCTGAATTTTTATTTAATTTTTTTTATCAAAATTGATAATCAATTTAAAATTTTATATCTAAGAAGTTATTTTAACTTGAAATTTTATTGTATGTGTATTATTACATTAATTTCAATATCTGAAAATTTCAACTTAATATAACTTATATTTTTGGCTTAATTAATGAAATATTTTTTTACTAAAACTCTAATTACGCT
Organism: Cymbidium sinense; assembly: GCA_021442155.1. Lineage (NCBI taxonomy): Eukaryota > Viridiplantae > Streptophyta > Magnoliopsida > Asparagales > Orchidaceae > Cymbidium > Cymbidium sinense. The sequence goes on along the minus strand of JAKCPB010000795.1, from coordinate 61,528 downwards.
CAGAATACTACATAAATTTTGAGTATTTTGGCTTTTTTTGATTTCTCATAAATCCAACAAGCCCTTGTTGCAATTTTGGTTAAGTATTTTATTTTATGAATTTTGAAGTTTTAGATGATTTAAATAATTATTATTATTATTTTTATTATACATATATACGTGCGGTTTGGGCGGGAAAGACAAACGCCGTTTCGACCGTCCCATCAGATCGACGGCCAGATCGATCGAGCATCCGATCAGATCGCCGATCGGCGATCGAGCCGTCCATCGACGAACCACGCTGACGGACGCCCGATCACGGCGATCGGCTTGGATCATGCGACCAGCATCCATCACGCAAAATGTGCGATGATGGTCCGACATCAAGTGATCCTGGCCCGATCGCGCATTGAAGATCCGACCCGAACATGGATCTGACGGTCGGAGCCGGTGAACGATGTGGGTATTTTGGAAAAAATGAAAGTTTCTAAGCCAAAACTTGTCCAAATGGACCCATTTTTGCGCCCATTCGTACCAAAAAATTCTATTTTCTATTTGGATGATTTAAAATAAAAGTGCTGAATTTTCTAAAGGAAATTCCTAGAATCGTGGGAAATTTAATACAAAATATGCAAAATCCTAAGGCCGACTACGGTTTGACAAAAGTTACCTCACCGGGGATGATTTTGGTGGAAGATCCGAGGGAGCCCTATGTAAAGAGAGTGATCTTTACCCTCTTTCAAAACCCGCTCCTCCATCCATCGTGAAGAATTCTTGTATTTAGCTCAAAGTGGCTAAACAAAAGTGGGGATGGGTTATTTTGGCTTTGGAGAGATTTTGTGAGTGATGAGGGAGCAAGAGAGCTCAAGTCTCATCCTCTCCTTTATAATGGATGAAAAAAAAAATATTTGAATTATTTTGGCTCCAAATTGAATGTCATCTTGTTGGGGTGGTTAGGCTAGAGATTGATTGAGGACTTTAGATTTTTGTTCCAAAGTCCTCTCTGCCATATGATGAGATTTGTTTTATTGAAATATCAAATGTGTGTGATGAGGGGTTAAGTGCATGTGATGGGGGAATTAAATGAGGTTAGGTGGAATCCTATGTGGTGGATGATTCATGAGGGATTTAAAATGGGTTGGGTTTATTTTGGGCTGATCCCAAATGGGTTCGGGTCAGATTTGATCCCCTAATGGGTTTTGGCTTGGTTTCAAGGATTTGGCCCAATTTAGGTCATACATTTTGGGCCAAATTGACCACAAAAAAATTGGCCAAATTAACTTGGTTATGGGTTGATTCATGTTCAATTGACTAATTGAAGATGAATGTGGTCTTTGGTTTGAATTAATTTGGATTTAATTTGATTTAGCCACACCCTTTAGGCCAATTTGGGCTAAGTTGAGTTGACCCAATTAGATTTGATTGATCAAATTGGGTTTAATTATTGCTTTGGTCAAGTTTAATAATCAATTTGTAATGATTGGTTGCAATCAATTTGGGTTAGATCATGATTTGACCATTTGGTTCTTTAGGCCAATTTGGGTCAATTTGGATCAAATGGCCAATTGGGATTGGTTTTACCCAATTGATTACAATTGATCATCCTAGGGTGATCAAAAATCATGGTGGAAGATTTTGGTGAGCTTCCTTCAATCCAATTTGGGTTGGATTAGAAGTTGACTCAAATGGGTCCTTTAAGTCACTTTAGGTCAAGTGCACCTAAGTGGGTCAATTGGTTTAGTTTTGATTTGATTTGATGATTGTAGATTTAATTTATATTTGGGTAGATAATTAAAGAAATGATTGATTCAAGAGAAAATTGGTTAGTTTTGACTTGATCTGGATAGAATTTGGCTAAGTCCAAAGAATTGGCTTTAAAGGGTTTAAATTGAGTTTGGATTTGATTTTCAATATGGTTTTGGTCATTTGAATTTGGATTTCATTTATATTTGTGAACATAAATGAAGGAATAATTGATTTATAAAGAGATCAATTGAGTTTGATTTGATTTAAGAATATTTATGCTTATGAATATGGTTCATATGGCTTAAAAAGGGGTTTTAGGATTTGAATTTGATTTTGGGTTTCAATCATTTGGAGTCAAATTTTGAAATTAGATTTAGAATTTGAATTTGAATTTGAATTTGAGATTTGATTTGAGAATTGAGTCTGGGTTTGATTTGAGAAAGTGTATCTAGGTTAGGTTTAGCATGGGATAGGTAATTTAAACCCTAAGGCATAGCCTAATCTTATGATTAACACTTCTAAGTCTCTAGGCTTAGGTTTGGTGTTCACCTAATCACTAGATGTGTCTTATGACTAAGGAAATCTTAGTGTCTAGAAGAGTCCTAAGTCTAAGAAGAGGAGGTTAAGAGCTCACTCCAAAAGTGAGGTCAACAACTGTATAGTATGTGATATACTATAAATATGATAGATATTAACACTATACTAACATATATATATTAATATAAAGCATAATACACTAGTGCAAATAGTAGTGAAAGATGTATTTATATATATATATATATTATATATATATATATATACATAATAAAATTATATAATAATACATACATAAACATATAAATAGATAACAATCATAACATCACAAGTAGGCATTAACCATTGTATATAACAAAATAATAAGCATAATAATAAGTATAAAAAAATATATATAATTAATTAATAATATTATAATAAATAGTTAATCAATGTCTAAAGAATTAATTAACTAAGATAATAAGCTAATAGAACAACATAACATAATATGTTCATTTATAATTATTATATATACCATGCCATACTACACATACAATAATTATACTCACATTATACCATAAAATATAATTATATGTATATGAGTGTATAGATAAGATATTTATGATATATTATATAAGATGCAAAATAGTATACCATATACAACATTATACACCCTAATAATTATAATTATATTTATATACTATACCATATATAGTATTGCGTACATATAGAACATATAATGTATATATTAATATTGTATAAAAGTATAGTATAGTATAATTATTACTACACCATACCATAATATTTGTAGATACATACTACACCATACTATATACGATTACACCATAATATACAATAAATGTTTATATATATTTATATTATTGCGTATAAGTATAATATGTTGTTGTGTATAATATAATATAGCAAATAACTATCTAACTAAATTTACACCATAATATGACATAGATCTCTTTATATATACCAATAATAATATATATATGCTACCATAATGTATATTATATATGCATAAATATAATCATACCATACATAAATAAGATTTATTTAATAAGATATAATGTGATATAACATACTATAATTTTAACTTATACATTATACATTACTAGTAATGGTTGTAGTGTAATATTGATAAGTAATAAGATAGTACTTATAATACACAACATACCACTATATACCAAACCTACAGAGAACAATATATAATATACCATTATGCATTTTTACTTCATAGTATATTATATGATATATCAAAGAAATCAAATCCCAATAATTCATATTTACTATAAATGATATTAAATGAAAACTATCTATATTATATAAACCATATACCATAAGTTACTATATAAGTATAGTACATGATTATAGTAAAGTGCAAAAGATAGCATTATGGTGTGTAAAGATACATATAAATAATAACACCATTATAATATATTACATAAAGGTGTAATATATATATTTTATCTATATATTATAAATTAACATAGGCATAGTATTAGAAACCATAAATAATAAACAAGCATGTGTATATAACCATAGATATGTATTTAATATTTATATATTATACAAAATCTAAACATATAGCTTTGATATAGTGTAGTATATACCAAGAACTGACAATACATGATAAAAGATAGTGTATATAATTATACCATGTATGGCATATTATATATCACACACTTTGATATAACACTATATACAATTGTAGAGTATAGTAGCATGTAAGTGTATTATATTTGTTATACCATAACACAACACAACTATACTTAACTATAGTACACCACTTACATATATAAAGATATATAAGAATATACCACTATTAATATTATGATATATAGTATAATTTTGTGTATATAGATAGTAGTTAAAATAATCTATACCAATAATACACAACTAAACAGTCTTATACTAGTATGGTAGGAAATGGAAAAGGAAAGTTTCGCCTTTGAAAATGATAGTAAGATCCTCAGCACAAGAAGAAGGGGTGATTCATATCATCTTGACTTCGTTCTGCTTCCACTCTTTCTTTAACAATACCGAGTCAGTTCTTCTCTTACCAGTCTCAAATAGAGCTGGCTGAAAAAAATCTTCATAAAAAAATTATTCTATTTAGATCGAGAAAATAGATTTTAGCAAACCATGTGCTATGGCTCAATCATAGTCAATCCTATTTCCGATAGGAGCAGTTGACAATGGAATCCAATTTTTCCAATTATTTGACTATCCATAACATAAAAGAAAAGAATGCGATCGTTGTTCAATAGTGGCATTTAGTTCGATATAATACAGTGTATATGTAATTATACATATACTAAAGACACATAAGTGTATAGTATAGTAAACATGTAGTATATTATACTATACAATATACTACCAGTATACAATATAGTAGTTATAAATGTAATATAGTGTATAGTATTTGTAATGTAGTATAGTATAGTTATTGTAGTGTATATAATAGTATATAGTATATCAATATAATATGTATTAATTACAAATTGTATATGTAAGTATATGTAGTGGTATAATTAACATGACAAGATAGCATAAAGGAATATAGTACATGGCACACCATGCCATAACATATTATTAGATAGCATAAGCAATTACATACACATACAAGTATATCTTACATATTGTATAATACCAAAAAAAGTATGTAAAGATAATATAATTATGTAATAGCATAACATAAAGTAGTAGAGGTATAAATGCAGTATAACATAATAAAGCATTGTGTAATCAGTACGCAACACACTTTTATACCATAAATATAACATACAATATATATCTTATAACAATGAAATTATAACATGTTAAGCAAACAATACACCAACACCATATTATACAAGATATACCATGGTATATATAGCATAATATATGACATTAATTATATCAATAATCATATCAACTATAATATATTATAAATAACAATAATAACAGCCATACCAATATATGTAAAATAATATACTACACCATGTGTAGTAAGATGGTAAATATATATAATAACCATAACATTAAAAGAAGAGTGCGTATAGTGTGAGGTGTTTTGTTGTAATGTATTACACACCATTATAGTATAAAGATAAAGACACATAAATGCACAATAGCAAGGTAGCATATAGTATTATGATAAAATGGTAGTATTTTAGTGTAGTGTGGATAGTGCATATGCACAAAGATAGTTATACATACAATTATATACATATATAAGCCATACCCATCCTCAAACATACATGTAGTATGTATAATATGTATATTTATGACAAGATATGCAATACATAATAATATCTATACCATAAGCACATATCGGGCATAGTGATAACAATAGACAAAGGTAACTACAATTACAAGTATGGTATGTATATAGTTGCATATAGAGCATAAAGAATAGCACATTTGTAGCATAAAGAGCAAGATAAAGATGACAAGATATAAATACAAGATGATTATAGCATAAATGTGTGGCGTAGCATATATTAGCGATAGCGTATAAGATAACGTATAGTGTATGACAACACAATACATATTCTTAATACATAACACACCATAATTATACCATAACTCTTATCCATTTACCATAACCAAACCACATTATGTATCTATATATTACACCACAAACATACTAAAGGTAATATGGCATATATATAGATACCATATCTGTAATAACATTATTATAAATGGCGTCAGATATTGTATTATATTATGGTAAAATTCATACACATGTACTATGTGTAGTGTGTAATAAAGGTGTAGTGTATAATATGCATAGTTAGTATGCATAGTATATATATAATATATATATAGTAGCTATAAATACATACTTATAATATGCATTATAGATTTATGAAGTATATTAGTAATACCATAATAACTTATAAATATCTACCATACGCCATATTATACAAATATTATAGTGTATATATACCATACATACACTATTAATATACTATAGTTTTACAATATTATACCATACCATAATATATACATATATATGTAGTGTTCACTTATAACAACCATATTATACTACTGATATAACCATATTATAATACACACCATATCTAGGTATAGCATGTAGATAGGGGATACAAGATACAGTGTAATTCAATAACTGGAACACCAACCAGTATAGTTATATGTGCATACCATAAGATATGTATAGTATATTTCACACCATATGTATATTATATGTGTAATAAAATATATTCACACACATACAATACAAGATGTAAAGCATAGTACAAGTATTAATATCATTATATTAAGAATGCAAATATTATATCTCTTAAGCTATCATAATCACTATTCATTAATTAATATATATACTTCAATTCATACAATACATACCATATTACTATGCAATAACACCATCATAAGCAGTAATAGCATATAATAAAATTATATATGGTATAGATATAAGTATAATAGTGTAGTATTGTACAAAGGCATTGTATAATATAATTATATATATAGATACCACACTGCCAAACATATGCCAAGGAAACATGTATGCATACCATATGGTAGTAATAATTTGTATAGCATAACACCATATAACTATAATATTGTAGATAACACTATTACATATCTACCACTACAAACATATTACCATGATGTAGAATAAAGTATGAGATAATATACATACACTATATATTGTATAATGGATAGTACACTAGTATGTGTATATAATATCTATAATATACTAAAGATAGGTATATAAAGATTTTTACTTATACCATACCATATACGACTATTAATATACTACACTACTTTACTACACTATATACAATTATGTTTAATCATTGTAGCTTATATTCTACAACTACATTAGTATATATCATAGATATCTACACCATATAACACCAAGTGCAAGATATATACAACAGATATATAAAGGTAATATTATTTACAAGAATGCAACATTCAAAGATACCATATATAGATGAAGCGGTAATAATAAATAATAAATGCCACACCATAGCATAGTAAGAATGCATCATACACAAGATATTTCAATGTTACTATAGTATAATAATAACACTATGCTACACTATACTATAATATATATATATTGATACTATATTAATTATAACCACATATAGTATGTAAATATAGTGTAGCAATGTGTAGTACATATATTTCTATTACACCATACAATCTATATACCAGTGATAGTGCATTATTGTAAAAAGTAGTATGACACTATACACCATATTATACCACACCATTATAAAATTATATAATATGATAATAGATAGATAATATAGTATAAAGCACAATAATTATATACTGCACTATATTATACACTATACTATACAATATAGTATAGTATAGTATAGTATATAATATAGTTGTATTTGGGGGTATATAGTGCATAACATTGTACATATGTATTATATATATTAGATTATACACTATATATAGTGTAGGGTATATTACTATACTATACTTTAACTATATTGCTATAGTATACACTATATTATAGTATAGTATAGTATAGTACACTATAATATCCATATTTTGAGACTACCACTATACTACAATACGAATCTGTTAGTATGGAACATCTTCTTTTCCAAGTGAAATCCCCTAGTATATGAAAGAATGAAAAAGTGATTTCATTGTTGTGGAAGAAGAAACCTTCGTATCTTAATGCATGTATTGAATTTATTCGGACCTATTAGAGCGGGATCCACTTTTTGGGGATTTGAGTCAAAGCAATAGCAAGAATCTTTCCAGTGGAACATCTTTCACAATCCCTAGAGAGATAGTTCTCTAATAGACCAAGGGATAAGTAATTCGACTCATTCACATGCAGATCATGAATGTTTGGAATCCATATTATGCAAGGAGATATTGATTTTGCTAGTTCAAATTGAAGGGTTATATCAAATCGGTCTAATTTCAGTGTCATATATATAGTTAGCACATTCGTCATAGTTAGCAGCTCCATATTAATATCAAGGTCATCATCACTATCATCAATATCATCACTATCATCAATATCAATATCATCAAGATGATAACCTTTAGGCTTGTCATCCAGGAACTTGTTCAGAAAAACATAATGAAAGGAACATAGGAGTTTGTCGCTAGGTATTTGACCAAACAGGATTGTCTAGTTCCTATAAAACCTAGCACTAAAATACCTCTAGAAGGGGACAGGGCTATGCAGAGCAAAAAGGGTTTTCCATGAGGAAATGGGGAAGGGGAATGAAAACTATCAGCCCCACATGAGGTTTGTGAATAATTGATTGTCTGATAATGAGCAAGGAATATCTATCTTTCTACTAAATAGGATCTATTGAACTTATAATTCATTATATCCTTTTGATGAATGTCAACTAAGTATCATAAGGAAATTGATCCCGGTTATTCAATCATTTGATAACTAGAGTCATTCTTTGTTAAATGATCACTATGAGTCAGACTCAATAGGATTTGATCAATCCTTTTTTCTGTCATTAAGGTGGAGAACTGAACCAAGAATTCTCTTTCTTCATCATCAATTGAATCACTGTTTGTGACCCAGAATTCTATTTTCTCATCAATCCAATCATCGTTCACATTTTTTTTTCTTATCAATGAATAGATCTCTTTACTATGACTTAGATGTCGTATATTCTCAAAAAATGATTTGATTGATGGGATTTATGAGATCGATGAGATTGATCTTCCAATAATTTCTTCTTAGAACGGATTGATTTGACCCCATAAGCGGGACCACCACCCAATAGCATGTTGCCACCAAAGAGAACCCGTATTTCTTCCAGAGAATCTCTAATTGTTCCAGAACAACTAGAAAGAGATTCTTTAACCAAAGGATTCAGATGTAGGATACCTATCCAGAAGTTTTGAGATTCCATCATGTATGATGGAATCATAAAAAGATTTAATGTTTTCTAACACCACCAGAACTCTGAGAAACAAAGAGAAGATGTATACAAATGAGATATCCATCAACAAGAAGAAGGAAAAAGATGTAATAGAGGAACTCCTGAGCATTTGTTGATCTTAGATTTGTCTGTATTAATGGAATGGATGACTCATTATTTCAATGAATCATTTCATCGGACAGAAGAAGATTCTGTAAACATTGACTTGAAATCTCACTTATCAGAGTCCATTGTGAAAAAATCTTCTTAGGAATTGGCCATGATATATCTGATACATGTATCATATCATGAAAAATGGATACAAACTTTTGACTACTACTCAATATCGGCAATGGGTCTGAAAGAGTATCTAAAAGGGTGAAATTGTGATATTTGCACCCTATCAAAGTAAGGAACCATGACATATATGTTTGGAACAGATTCCATTTTGAGACACTATCTCATTGAAAGGTTCTATACATCTTCCCTTTCTCAACGCATTTCTTTAGACAAAGACTCCATTTTTCCTCTTTCCGAATGGTAAATACTTCTCAGAACATGGAGTGTGAATCAAACCCATGTTTGAATTCAAACTGAGATACTGATTCAAGTTATTCCCTTCTAAATAAAATAGATTCATATCTAAAAGAGGCTGACAATAAGTTTTTTCCAAATTGACTATTTGTTCCTCTGTTAGAGGTGTTGAAGAAATGTCTGCGATCGAGTAAATAGCTCCACGAATGAATGGATCAGATCGAATTGGAAAATGGAAAGTTTTGTATGATTTGTACAAGTTATATGTTTCATCACCACTTTGTGGGAAATTGTTAGGAATGAAGATGTCAGATACCTGTGACTCGATTGGTGAAATAGTCTCTCTTCAAAAGAGATTTTTTTACCCACGTACAAAGAAAAGATTTTGTTGCGAATGGACAAGATATTGAGGAATTATTCATATGTAAGATCATAATTATTGATACAGGTCTTTTCCACATCAAAGGGGAATCTTTTGTTATAATAGAACCAAAAGTGATGTGGATCATTCTTGTTGTGAAGTGAATTTGCTTTATAAAAAGAAAATATCAAAGAACTTCTATGAAATGGTTTCACGGGATTCAACCAATTGTATCCATCGTGGGATATCATTGAGAAATAGGAATCCATGTTATCAAAGGATTTCCTATGATTCTTTCTAGTATGGAATGAGTCAATCACCCACTTTGGTATCTTTTTGAACAAAAATGGTAATATTGTTCCTCCATTGATCAAGAATTTTGGTCTTTGGGAAGTATCATGATCATCCAATAAGAAGGGTTTCAATTTCTTCAAATGAATGATTTGAACACCTATGGAATATAACAAATGATTGTAGAGTTGATCATTCAGACCTTTCAATACATAGATGTGGATCTTGGACCTATGAATGGGGATATTCATACTCACAAAGAAAAGAGAAGTGACTTGGACAAAACAAATGAAGTGGCTTACAAATCTTCTTCGATAGCCTCGGACCAATCAATCAAATTGATTAATAATCGATCGAACACTACTTGCACTACTTGAAAAGGATTCTTCGAAACAAAATGTTCCAAATGTTCCTGGAAATTCTTGCTCCCATTGGACCATTTGTATCTATATGCAGGATCCCGATTCATGGATCTCTCAGTTCGATAAGAGGATCAAACCATTTCTTCTGACTCTTTTCAAATTCGATAAATGTTGGTTGATCGTATATTTCATTATAGTTATATGATTCAAAGTATCATTCGATCCTGAATTCCATATTGAAGTTGCGATCGGATCATATTCATAAAGAATCGATTCGATACATTTCCATAGGTGTTATATTGGATTTGAATCAGATTTCAGATCAATCTATATTAATTGACTTCCTCCATTGTTGCTAGCAAAAATCATTATTTTTAGTTTGGGATCTTCCAACTCATTCTCGCAGTAGATTCGGACCAATTTTTTCTGATCCTTCGAGAAAAGATTCATTCTCCTCATAAAAAGAGGAGGTAGAACCAATAAAGATTTCTTTTCTGATTCATCTCTGGAGTTGAATACCTCATTCAAGATTTTTTTATCCAACCCTTAGGAATCAATAAAAAAGGCAAATCCCCAACAAAACACTAGATCGGGCTCAGTTATTGATAGAGTGAATAGATCCACCATTTTTGGGAATCTCTCTTCTAATTCAATAAAATCATTGAGTAACGCGTATCCCCTTTGTTCTCATGGAATAGATGAAAGAAATAAAAAATGGATTTTGTTCAAGAATAAAATCTTATTGGAGCTGTCCATAGCCAGTTCATCCTTCGAAACTAGATCCAGGTTGTGATATGCTTCTGAAGGATGAATTGAGACAATATCTTGTAAATACATAATTATCTTAAATATATCAACCATTTCTTTATTTTCGCCTGGAAGAAGGACAAAAGAAACATCTTATTTTTCTTCAACAATTTATGATCTCTAGTGGACCTCTCAGGATTTGAACAGATGAAGTTCACCATCTGTCAGAGAAAAAAGAACGAATGGATCTTGTAGGATTCCCAAGAAATTCTTCGATTTCTTCCGGAAGCAGATGATTATTCATCCGCTTCTCAGGTTCCGTGAATAGCCAGGACATGGAGGAAGATCCAAAAAGGCATTTTGGGAATCGATCTGATTCTATCTCTATTCATTCTGTTTGAAGAAAGAAAGCATCCCAAAGAATCGATCTCTCTTTTAGTTGTTGAATCTCTGTTTGATCGATCAATGTGTGATATTCTGAATTCTCATTTATAACAAAATCAAAATAATCTCTGGATTGATCAGAAGAAGATCCTTTCCATTGGCTAGAATCCGTTACTTGAACAAAAATAGACCTTGTGGAATCATATTGAATATTTGACAATACATTCCGTACCTTGCTAAAAAACTGATCCTTGTTTACCAACCACACATTGTCTAACCAAATCCAATTCTCTCTCGAGACGTTCCTCCAAAAAGATTCGTGCTGATTCTTCCCCAACTAACGAAGAGATCTTGGCAATATAAATTGAGCACAATTTTGCAAAGAAATACCCCACTTGTTTCTCGAAGAGATGGGAAACATGCTCAATATCATTGGATTGCATAGTTGCCCCAGCTCCTTATTGTTTGAAGAAACTCTCTCCCTGAATTGGTCTTTTCACGAAAAGCAGACATGATATAGCAAATCAAGTCTTTCTCTAAGATTTTGAATAGATGTCCCGAATTCAAGTTGATTATGTTTCGTTTCTTCAAGAAAGACGATCAAAAATTCCCAATCATGGTCCTTGCGGATCGGATCATCCATATATAGATAAAAAAAACTCCAGATATTTGCTATCTTTCTCTTTGAATGAGATCTCAATTCCAGCTACGGTTTCCTTAGATATCTGACAACTAGAATCCCTATTTTTTCTGATCTGGTTCCTCCACCACCACAAACCCCGGTTAGATTCAGACATGATACACTTTTTCTTTATTGGGATAACCCAAGTACTCTCTTGCGGATCCATGAAACAACTCTCAGAAATCTTTTTCCCTTTTGGAAGATACAGGAGAGAAACAATCAACCTATTTCTATTGGAAGACCAAAAAGGATTCTTCCAATGTCTGGGTCCAATGGAATTCATAGGTATAGGAAGAAGCCCCATCAAATAGAGATTTTTTCTTTCGACCATCTTTCGATTGTTAATACGAGATATAAGGACCACTACTACAAGCAATACTACACCATTGATCGTGAAATAATGATTGCTTGTTGCACCCTTTGAATCACGTGAAAGTAGGATACTCCAAATTTGGGGGTCAAAGAGTTTCATAAAACATTCTTGGTGGAAAAAATGTGAGTGAAAGATCCCACTGAATCAAATTTGATCCATGAATCTAAGAAATAGTGAGAATTCTTGATCTCTCTCAATATCTCTCTCAATTCGAATATCCAGGATTTGAATTGATGTCGTTTCATTGATTCCTCTAAAGATTTCATTTCAATTGGAATTTGGTTATTCACGATGTACGATGATCCCCTGTTAAGCATCCATGGCTGAATGGTTAAAGCGCCCAACTCATAATTGGCAAATTCGTAGGTTCAATTCCTGCTGGATGCACGCCAATGGGAACATTCAATAAGTCTATTGGAATTGGCTCTGTATCAATGGAATCTCATCATCCATACATAGAATTGGTGTGGTATATTCATACCATAACATATGAACAGTAAGAACTAGAATTCTTATCGATACTGGAACTCATAGGGAAGAAAATGGATTTATGGATGGAATCAAATATGCAGTATTTACAGAAAAAAAAGTATTCAGTTATTGAGGAACAATCAATATACTTCTAATGTCGAATCAGGATCAACTAGGACAGAAATAAAGCATTGGGTCGAACTCTTCTTTGGTGTCAAGGTAAGAGCTATGAATAGTCATCGACTCCAGGAAAGGGTAAAAGGATGGGACCTATTATGGGACATACAATGCATTACAGACGTATGATCATTACAACCGGGTTATTCTATTCCACCTCTTATAGAGAAAAGAACTTAAAGCAAAAGACTTAATAACACGGCAATACATTTATACAAAACTTCTACCCCGAGCACACGCAATGGAGCCGTAGACAGTCAAGTGAAATCCAATCCACGAAATAATTTGATCTATGGACAGCATCGTTGTGGTAAAGGTCGTAATGCCAGAGGGATCATTACCGCAGGGCATAGAGGGGGAGGTCATAAGCGTCTATACCGTAAAATCGACTTTCGACGGAATGAAAAAGGGATATCTGGTAGAATCGTAACCATAGAATATGACCCTAATCAAAATGCATACATTTGTCTCATACACTATGGGGATGGTGAGAAGAGATATATTTTACATCCCAGAGGGGCTATAATTGGAGATACCATTGTTTCTGGTACAGAAGTTCCTATATCAATGGGAAATGCCCTACCTTTGAGTGCGGTTTGAACTATTGATTTACGTGGAAGTAACCAATTAGGTTTATGATGAAACCTAGAAATCGATCACTGATCCAATTGGAGTACCTCTATGGGATAGACCTCAACAGAAAACTGTTGAGTAATGGCAGCAAGTGATTGAGTTCAGTAGTTCCTCATAGAAAATTATTGACTCTAGAGATATGGTAATATGGAGAAGACAAAATTGTTTGAAGCGCACAATGGAAGCGCCCCTTGTTTCAAAGAGGAGGAGGGGTTATTCACATTTCATTTGATGGTCAGAGGCGAATTGAAAGCTAAGCAGTGGTAATTAGAAAGACCCCCCGAGGAAAAATAGAGATGTCTCCTACGTTACCCGTAATATGTGCAAGTATCGACGTAATTTCATAGAGTCATCCGGTCTGAATGCTACATGAAGAACATAAGCCAGATGACGGAACGGGGAGACCTAGGATGTAGAAGATCATAACATAAGTGATTCGGCAGATTTGGATTCCTATATATCCACTCATGTGGTACTTCATCATACGATTCATATAAGATCCATCTGTCTAGATATCATCATATACATCTAGAAAGCCGTATGCTTTGGAAGAAGCTTGTACAGTTTGGGAAGGGGTTTTGATTGATAAAGAAGAATCTACTTCAACCGATATGCCCTTAGGCACGGCCATACATAACATAGAAATCACACTTGGAAAGGGTGGACAATTAGCTAGAGCAGCAGGCGCTGTAGCAAACTGATTGCAAAAGAGGGTAAATCGGCCACATTAAGATTACCATCTGGGAGGTCCGTTTGATATCCAAAACTGCTTAGCAACAGTCGGACAAGTGGGTAATGTTGGGTGAACCAAAAAAGTTTGGGTAGAGCCGGATCTAAGTGTTGGCTAGGTAAGCGTCCTGTAGTAAGAGGAGTAGTTATGAACCCTGTAGACCATCCCCATGGGGCGGTG
Source organism: Cymbidium sinense (assembly GCA_021442155.1). NCBI lineage: Eukaryota > Viridiplantae > Streptophyta > Magnoliopsida > Asparagales > Orchidaceae > Cymbidium > Cymbidium sinense. The sequence continues at coordinate 46,478 of JAKCPB010000795.1, read as the reverse complement.
AAGGAGAGCCCCATTGGTAGAAAAACCCACAACCCCTTGGGGTTATCCTGCAGAAGAAGAAGTAGGAAAAGGAACAAATATAGTGATAGTTTTATTCTTCGTCGCCGTAAATAGGAACATTGAAAATCGAATTTTGGAATTGGAAATAATATGATGGGGCTGAACCGCGCATGGTGGATTCACAATCCACTGCCTTGATCCACTTGGCTACATCCGCCCCTTCCCTTATCTAGCTAAAGGATTTTCTCTTTTTCCATTCATCATTATACTTCAGATTAAGATCGAGATATTGGACATAGAATGCCAATTTCAAAATGTAAAAAAAAATAATCAGCCGTGACACGTTCACTCAAAAAAAAATCCTTTTGTTAATCATTTATCGGGAAGAATTGAAAAACTCAACAGGAGGGAGGAGAAAGAAATCATAGTGACTTGGTCTCGGGCATCTACCATTATACCCACAATGATTGGCCATACAATCGCTATTCATAATGGAAAGGAACATTTACCTATTTATATCACAGATCGTATGGTCGGTCATAAATTGGGAGAATTTGCACCTACTCTCACTTTCGTGAGACACGTGAGAAATGATAATAAATCTCGTCGTTAGTCGTTCTACTAAGTATTCATGTGAAAAGCCTTATCTTATATCTTAAGAGTCTTTATCTTATAGTAAGAGTAGAGGTATATTTATTTTCTTTTTCATAAGACTTAGACTTTTCTGACTTATCTTATACTATGCTTCACCTAGGCACTTATCATTCATTGGCGGGGGAGAACTTTTATGATAAGAAGAAAAATTCGGATAGAGAAGCAAAGTTTTAGCTCAACATATATATATATATATATATATATATATATATATATATATATATATATATATATATATATATATACATATATATATATATATATATATAGCAGCACAAGAGTAATTGATATTGGGATGTTCTTATGAGGAAACATTCATGATACTAGAACTAATGCCTTATTGGGCATCTTATCTAATTATAAAATTAGTTTATTCTATAGCAGCAAATGCTAGTTATAATATGAGTTTAAATGAAGCTAGTTTATTTATTAGTAAAGCTGAAGTCAATAGAGGTGGTATTGTAAAAAAGTTAAAACCCCAGGCTCGAGGACGTAGTTATCTGATAAAAAAAACCACTTGCCATATAAAGATTTCTTTAAATCTAAAATTTAGATTCCTATTTAGAAAAAAATGGATGAAAAGTCATCATTCTTTTTGGTTTGCAAAATCAAAGAATTTTTCCATGGGTCTACAAGAAGATGAAAGAATACGAAATTGTATTAAGGACTATGTAAAAATATATATATATAATATCCTCAGGTTTTGAAGGAATTGCCCATATAGTAATTCAAAAAAGATTTGATTCAGGTCATAATCTACATTGGATTTCCCAACTTATTAATAGAAGGACGGACACGGGAGTCGAAGAATTACAGATGAATGTACAAAAAAGTTTCATTCTGTAAACCGGAGACTCAATATTGCTATCACAAGAATTGAAAAGCCTTATGGACAACCTAATATTCTTGCAGAATATATAGCTTTACAATTAAAAAATAGAGTCTCATTTCGAAAGGCAATGAAAAAAAAATTGAATTAACTGAACAAACGGATACAAAAGGAATTCAAGTGCAAATTGCAGGACGTATCGACGGAAAGAGATTGCACGTGTCGAATGGATCAGAGAAGGCAGGGTTCCCTTACAAACAATTCGCTAAAATTGATCACTGTTCCTATACAATTAGAACTATCTATGGAGTCTTAGGCATCAAAATTTGGATATTTGTAAACCAAGAATAAGAAAATAAGAATAATGGACCTTTCTTTATCTCGCCATTCTGCTCATCGATAAAAAAGATTTAGAAACTCTTTTCTTATTTTTTTCTTAATCAAAGAAAAACAAACAATTATAATTCTATAAGGTTGAATAAAAATTTGATTTACCCTTTGATTTCATTTAGATTTTATTATAATTGCTATGCTCAGTGTGTGACTCGTTAGTTTTTTTCTTTAGAGTTTAGAATTTAGATTGAAAAAAAAAAAAAAAAAAGTCTGGCCCCTATAAACTTAGTAACTATCAAAACTCAAGAAACTCAAAATTAAAAACCAACTTATTGCTTCGTATTGTCGAGATCCCAAGAAACAGTCACTATATGACTGAATCGATCATATAGTTGTAGCAACTGAAATTCTTTTTTTTAATAAAAAAAAACTGATTATGAATTGTGAAAAAAAAAGGGGGATGTGGAAAAATGGAAGGATGATAGAAAGAGAGAATAAAGATATCAATGATATATGATTCCCATATGTATGGTTTATGAAGAATTAACTCATAAAAAAAAATAAAAAGGCAGTGTTATAAAGCATCAACATCAATATATATATAAAAAATATAATAATAAAATAGAATAAAAATATACAAATAAAAAAAATCTAATTACAATAAATAATAGAATAAATGAAATTAAAATAATAACTAAATAATAGAAAATAATAATCAATAAATAAATTATAAAATATCAAATTAAAATAATAATCTAAATAATAGAAAATGAGAATAATTGAATCGAGCTTCGGGTTAAGAAAAACTGAGGAGATTAACTCGCAAACAAATAACAAATTTTGTTGAGAGCTCCATTGCAGAGTTCAAAGCCTAAGCATTAATAGAGAAGCTATGGGAACGATGGAACCCGTGATTACATAGGATTTTCTTGAAAACGAATCAATCCTAATGATTCATTGGGTAGGATGGCGTAATGAACCAAAAAAATATATTTATTCTGAATGGTCATGAATTGACCCTACAAATGAAGGAGGAAAAGTCAATATTCGCCCAGAAACCTTTCTTTATTTTTCTTTAATTTCAGAATTTCTTTTATTAGAAATTTTAATAAAATAAAAAGATAAAGTAAAATAGAAAAACACGCCTAGTTATATAAAAAGCTACCTATGTAACAAATTCAAAAATTCAATATTAAAAATTACTACATTCTTTATTTTGATATAATGAAATACAAAAATACATGTGTATATATAATATTATTGAATCATTTCATTCGTGAGGAGCTGGATGAGAAGAAACTCTCATGTCCAATTTTGTAGTAGAGATGGAATTCAACCCCAAAAGAACCAGATTTTGTAGACAACATAGAGGTCGAATGAAGGGAATATCTTGCTGAGGAAATCAGATTTATTTTGGCAGATATGCTCTTCAAGCACTTGAACCTGCTTGGATCACAGCTAGATAAATAGAAGTAGAGCAAAGAGCAATGACATGATATGCGTGTCATGGTGAAAAGATATGGGTATGTATCTTTCCTGACAAACATGTTATGAGACTACAACACGTATGGGTTCGAAAGGGATCCCCGAATATTGGGTATCCATTGTTAAACCGAGAATACTTTATGAAATTAGTGGAGTATCGAACTGTAGCCAAAGCGCTATGAAAATAGTAGCATGCAAAATGCCTATACGAACTCAATTTGTTATTTCGGATAAGTAAACAAAAGTAAAAGAAGAAGAGTATGGATAATGAAAAACAACTATAGATTTCTTTATCACGACAATATTTCTTTTTTTTTTCATTATCCCTTGCATTTAAATAAGAGATTAAAATAAAAATGATATGATTCTTCCTCAGACCCTTTTGAATGTAGCGGATAACAGTGGAGCTCAAAAATTGATGTGTATTTGAATCATAGAAATTGGTAATCACCGATATTCTCATATTGGCGATGTTATTGTTATGTAATCAAATAATATGCTAAAAATTAGAAATAGATTGTGATTGTATGCAAAAGAACTCAAACGTGACTATGGCATGATAATGCGATATGATGACAATGATATCATTGATCAAGAAGGAAATTGAATCTTTTCTTTGCTCGAGAATTGTGACAGTTGAAGTTCTAAAATAAAGAGTCTTATAGATTCTTATATGAAAGGATATATCATATATATATATATATATATATATATATATATATATATATATATATATAGGAATATTCAAATATCTGAAATAAATCTAATTAATAAATCTCATGTATATACTTTAAATTTCTAAGAATCAATAAAAATAATAAAAAAAGTTTAATAAAATAAAACAAAAGAAGCATGTTGATTATATCAAATTTAGAAGGCACCAATAACTAGTTCATCATAGGGACATATATAATAACTTCTATAAGAAATGCGACATAGATCAAAAGGAAGAGTTCAAATTTGTATCTACTAATATCACTAAAATATGAAAATACTTTTCGAGAAGGTTTTATTGAAAACGTCAAAACATCAAAAGTCAAAATTTCTTGGTTTCAACCTTACTACATAGAAAGACTAGGAAAGGGAATAAAATAAAATAAAGCATCTTAATCTCTCCATTTTAATCTGTATTCCAATATCAATGAATAAAAATTTTAGGTGGAATGGAATTGTAATCCTTTCTACTCATACGATCGAGAAGCTTGACTAGAAAAAATTGGAGGAGAAATTTTGTGTTATATGGTGATTCTCAAAATTCTAATTTTCTCTTGAACTTATTTTGTAAGAGAGAGAGAAGTGCATTATAGACTCTTCTATTAATTAATAATTAAATTCGGAATGAAAGAAATATTTATTCATGAAGGTTTAATTATCAATCACTTCTTCGGTATATTAAGTTGATTAGATCAAGATCTAATTCTAGGTTTTATTTCGTGGAGAATACATTTTATATGTATACTACTCAGAGATAGAGTCAAAATCAAAATGAGTCGCTATGATTCAACTAGGGGATGTATAATTTATAGACTTCGCAAAAAAAATTTGAACGATTAGATCATTCTTTGAAACATCCTTTTCATAGGGATATAATTTGAAGTTCAAAAATGCAATAAAGTAATTTTTATTTTCAAAAAAATAGATTCAGATTAAAAATAAGGAATTCTAAATATGAAAATAAGGGCTTATGTTCATTTGTGGTGTCATTTGATTTGTAATCAGAATTATTGTCATTTGTTCCAAGTGACATAAACAGAGATAGGGGTAATCCTTCTCAAGTTCTAAATCAAGAAATTTTTAAAAGAAAAAACCCATGTACATGTAAAAAGAAAGGATTCATTTTTATATTAAATAGCTATCCATGTATCTTTCTGATTCTTCTTTCTTTTTATTTTATTCTTATGAATATGATCTAAATATGATCTAATAAAATATGAAAAAAAAACCTATAGAAAATTGGTTTACAAGAATGCATGTATTGGTTGAAAAAAGAATGAACAGAATACCAAAATGAGTTATTCATGTTAAAGAGAGTTTCAACAATACTATTGTAATTGACATGTATGAGGTCTGGTTTTCTAGGTACTCTAGATTGGAGGCAAGAAAAGGATCACCCTATGCTCAAGGGCATTTAATGTTATTCATACATTAGTTGATTAGGGTATGCAACAAGAAGAAGTTATGATAAAGGGTCCAGGTCTTGAAAGAGATGTAGCATTACGAGCCATTTGGAGAAATGGGATGCTATTAAATTTTGTACATGATGTAACACCCATGCCGCATAATGGATGTAGCCCCCCTAAAAAATGATGTGTGTAGAATAATAATTCAAGAGATTCCAAGAGAAATAAATGATTCAATGATCTGATCCAATAACCATAAATAAAAGAAAAATAATAGTATGGTTCGAGAAGAAGTAGCAGGATCCACTCGAACACTAAAGTGAAAATGTGTTGAATCAAGAGTACACAACAAGCGTCTTTATTATGGTCATTTTTTCTATCCTCACTTATGAAAGGTCAAGCTTATACCATAGGTATTGCCATACGAAGGGCTTTACTTGGAGAAATAGAAGGAACATGTATCACATGTGAACATCTTAAAATGTTCTATGAATATTCTACGATAATAAAGAAAAGTACATGATATTTTAATAAATTTAAAAGAGAATTGAATTCTAATCTCTATAGTTAGGATGCATCCATTTGCATCAAGAGACCTAAATACAAATTCCAAGATAATATCTCACCATTCAATAAAACAATTGACATGACACAAAGATATAGAATGAAACCAATTGATTTTCATTGAATTACAAATCAAGAGAGGTCATGGATATCATATGAAATCCACAAATGAATCTCATGATGGAAGTTATCTTATAGATATTGTATCTATGTCTGTTTGAAATGTAAATCGTAGTATTCATTCTTATGGGACTTGGAATGAAAAACAAGAAATATGGATGAATGGAAGTTTAACTCCTAAAGAAACACTTTATGAAGCTTCTCATAATTTGATTGATTTATTGATTCCTTTTCTACATGCAGAGGAAGAGAACATGAATTTAGAGGAAAATGAAAACAGATGGAATCTACCCATTTTTTCCTTTCAAGATAGATTCACTAATCTCAATAAAAACAAAAAAGGAATTCCATTGACATGTATTTTTATTGACCAATCAAAAATGTCTTCCAGGACCTATAATTGTCTCAAAAGGTCCAATATACATACATTATTGGACCTTTGAATCACAAATAAGAAGATCTTATGAAAATGGAATATTTTTGCATAAAAGATATAAAACAGATATTGGGCACTCTACAGAAGCATTTTGCAATCAATTTACCTATGAAAAAGTTTTAACTTTAAATCCATTGTAATTATTTTGTTTTTAGAATTATAAATAAAATAAAAAATAATAGAATAAGTTTTGAATCACCAACACGGTCCACATATTTGCAGAATAGATACATAATAAGATTGTTGTATCTAGGGAAGATCTAGAAGAGGATCTTCCTTAGATACCTATGTCATGGTATTTAACTTTGAAAAAGACCTAAAGTTGGGATTCAAGTAAAGTTGTTTCAATACCCAAACCAAAGAGCTACCGATCAAAAATTGTTCTAACTACCGGATGAAATGGATTTTAGAATTTATTGAGATTCTCCAAAAAGGTATTAATAATCCTTGGTGAAACCATTAAAGAACAATCTGTAATTTATTAGAATTGTGCAAGTATTTGAAATATGGGAAAGAAGTACCATTTGGGTAATATTTCAAATGGAGTTGCAAACGGATCCACCGATTCACCTATCATTGATCTCTAGAGCTAAAACCCACACTACACATGCAATAATGTAGGATTATACTGGAAATATATATAAAGATCATTGGGCCATGGTTCTCCATATAATTATGTCCCATCCCTTTAGCCAATTTAGCTCTTAATATGGATCATTCAAATCGTTTCTTTGTTATTTAGATAGGTTAACTATTGTGGATCCATCCCCCAAAAAAACTGGACATGATAATTTTTTATCACCCAGCTCGAGCAAGAATCACTCGAATCACAAAAATAGATCTATAGAACATAAATAGGTCCATAGAAAACCTATATTTTATACATATCTACATATATAATGTAAAATGACTCTATGTAATAAACTATTTATCAAATTCCATTTCCCCAAAAGAAGATGTTCCACTATTGATTCATTGCAAATAATAGTAAGTTCCTATACACTAATGATTCATTATCCATACTAACGGATTCATTATTCTTTAGTATATTATACTATACTATAGAGTTCTAGATCAACTTAAGTGAAATGTAGTCTCTATCGCTCCGCTGCTAGATTAAAATATGATACTTCATACACCTCAAAGCTCATAGGATGAAAAGAGGTTCTTTTGAGATCCTTATACTCATTATGCCTGACATTGAATGCTACAAAGATTTACCTATAATGGCATGTTCTATTTGATTTGGCACTCATTGAAAAGATCAAACCAACTTATCGATTTTCTCTTCTCAATACATAGTAAGACATCAACTTAAAAGGTCAATTATGGTCATTTCATAAATGTCTCTTCAAAAACATTGGCTCATGTGTAAATGAGGTTCTCTACCTAATGAAGCTATAGCCACATAACCATTTTAACATAGAGACAATTTCTTATCAAGAAGTATCCCATAATCCCACATGATAACTTGATCATTTATGTTTCCGCAATGATTGATCTTAGAAAATATATTTTACCTATAATCAAGTGATGGAGACCCTTTTGTGATTATAAATGACCCACTTAACCCATTGTGAGTATTGCTTCTTACATGGGAGTCATTAGTTGAAATCCATAGTAGGTAGAACTTATTAGATATTGATTCCATCTAATAAGTTTTCTTTACCATCCTCTTTTTTTTTTTTTTCCTCTATCACCATTAATCAAATTAGACTTCATTGTGATTAATTTGTGAATTAAGATATATGTGTATTATAATAATATATTAAAGAATTTGATTGAATGTATTGATTAGAAAATTTCTGAGCTCTACCCATTTCCTACATCTCAGAGATATGTCAAGTGGTCTCTTACCCTCAACTCTACTCAAGTTAGCTTCAACTATTTCAAGAGTTTGTTGAGCTTCAGGATCAATGTCGATTAATTTCCACCATTTCATAAAATGGTGATCTCATTATTTATATTCTAGCAAAATGCCCAGAAGAGCCACCAAGTTAACCATCGATCATTCAGTAGATTCTCAAAAGACATATATCTACAAAATAAATCATGGTTTGGTGATATCAATTTGTCCACTCGTAGATAAAATAATCTCTTTCACTTTAGAATTCCATATCATTCGATTAGGAGTCATATAAATATTTAAGGTCATTTTTCAATTTATTCTTTCTAAGTTCATAGCTTTAGTAGCTTCATATGTTACTAAATAAAATCCGCTTAAAGACCATCTAATTCTAGATGAATTTAAAACCCCAATTGTTTTGAGAGACCAACATATTTCATTGGAGAACCGAAAATTCTCTACCACAAAGAATGGTTTATTCTCAATTTTACTTTTCTACTATATTAAATGATCTTCTTTATAATTCTTTAACCCAATATATATAATGTCTAAGTTCTTTGTAACTTATAAATTTCTTAACCCTTTTACTTATAATTTCTCACCAATGATTATTTAATATAGTTATTGAATCGGATCAGATAAATATTGGCTTAATCCTTTTGATATTTTATAGAATCTAATTAAAATTAAAGTCATTCTAATCATTAATAATTAAATCCTTTTATTATTTTTCTTTTTTTATAATAAGTAATTTTTTCTTAGAAATAGAAATTTTCCATACTAAGTGGGTTGATAATATATGAAAGATTCTATAATAATAATGATGTATTTGGTGAATCAAATACATTGTCGATGAATAGAAGTACATTATTTATTTATAATATTAGTTTAGTTGAATTTTTTTGAATTTTTTTTTTATCAAAGGTTTTATTCATTTAATTTTATCGAGAGTAGACCTTGTTGTTGTGATAATTTTAATTCATGAGTTGTAGGGAGGGACTTAGGTCACCACAAACAGAAACTAAAGCAAGTGTTGGATTTAAAGCTGGTGTTAAAGATTACAAATTGACTACAAAACCAAAGATAGTGATATCTTGGCAGCATTCCGAGTAACTCCTCAACCGGGAGATCTGCTAGAAGAAGCGGGGGCTGTGGTAGCAGAATCTTCTACTGGTACATGGACAACTCTGTTGACTGATCAACTTACTAGTCTTGATCATTACAAAGGATGATGCTACCACATCAAGGCTTTAGTTGGGGAGGAAAATCAATATATTGCTTATGTAGCTTATCCTTTAGACCTTTTTGAAGAAGGTTCTGTTACTAACATGTTTACTTCCATTGTGGGTAATGTATTTGGTTTCAAAGCCCTACGAGCTTTATGTCTGGAAGATCTGCAAATTCCTTCTTTTTATTCCAAAACTTTCCAAGGTCCGCCTCATGGCATCCAAGTTGAAAGAGATAAATTGAACAAGTACGGTCGTCCCCTATTGGGATGTACTATTAAACCAAAATTGGGATTATCCGCAAAAAACTACGGTAGAGCAGTTTATGAATGTCTACGGGGTGGACTTGATTTTACTAAGGATGATGAAAACGTAAATTCACAACCATTTATGCGTTGGAGAGATCGTTTTATTTATGCCGAAGCGCTTTTAAAGCGCAATAAAACGGGTGAAATTAAAGGACATTACTTGAATGCAACTGCGGGTACATGTGAAGAAATGATCAAAAGAGCGGTATTTGCCAGAGAATTGGGAACTCTATCGTAATGCATGACTACTTAACTGGGGGTTCACCGCAAATACTAGCTTGCTCATTATTGCCGCGACAATGGTCTACTTCTTCACATCCATCGCGCAATGCATGCAGTTATTGATAGACAGAAAATCATGGTATGCATTTTCGTGTACTAGCTAAAGCATTACGTATGTCTGGCGGAGATCATGTTCACGCTGGTACAGTAGTGGGTAAACTGGAAGGGGAACGTGAGATGACTTTGGGTTTTGTTGATTTATTACGTGATGATTTTATTGAAAAAGATCGAAGTCGTGGTATTTTTTTCACTCAAGACTGGGTCTCTATGCCAAGTGTTATACCCGTGGCTTCAGGGGGTATTCATGTTTGGCATATGCCTGCCCTAACTGAAATCTTTGTGGATGATTTTGTACTATAGTTCGGTGGAAGAACTTTAGGGCACCCTTGAGGAAATGCACCAGTGCAGTAGCTAATCGAGTGGCTTTAGAAGCATGTTTATAAGCTCATAATGAGGGACGTGATCTTGCTCGTGAAGGTAATGATATTATTCGTGAAGCTAGCAAATGGAGCCCTGAGCTAGCCGCTGCTTGTGAAATATGGAAAGAGATCACATTTGATTTTGACCCAGTGGATAAGCTAGATAAAGAGACAAAATAAGCGCGTATAATTCAGCAATTCCTTTTTGTTCTTCTACTTGATTGCAAAAACTTGGCCCAATCTTTTCTTCAAAAAAAGAAAGATTGGGCCGAATCAAATAAAGAATAAACATCTTATACTAATTCTATACTATGAACTATGAGGGTCTTTGTGTATTTGTATATATATATATATATATATATATATATATATATATATATATATATATATATATATATATATATATATATATATATATATATAAAGACCTATATGATATACGATATGACAAATATATAAGTATATACAAAATATAAACATAATAAGATAAGAATGAAGGAAGACTAAATAACTTATCTACTTAACTATTCTACTATTTATTATTGAATCCATAGGCTAAATTACGGATCCTTGAGATTAGATTGGTGGATCATTTTTTATTCCTTAGTTTTAGGCCATAGATCAAGCCAAGGGAAGCTAAGTTCTGCTTTATCATTTTATATTCCTTAGTATTGTATGTATTATGTATATATATATACATTCTACGAGACGATAATTACTATTATACTATATACTATATACAATAATGTGCAAAGTATGTAAGTTGTTATATAGTGTATACTTTTATACACTAATATTATACATACTATCTAATATAAATATACCAGATATAGAAGATATAGAAGATGTATTACATACTATTATAATATGTAACAAGCTAACTTAGAAATGAGAAAGATAATTGAGAAATGTTTGAAGAAAAACAAGTGATTTTTTCATTGAATGACTAACCATCTATTAATCAATTATGATGCTCCATATCTAAATCTTGAGTCTCAATTGTTTGATGGAATTATTTTTTAGAATTTGCTAATAGGTATACAAGATAGGTGTTTGTATGTAGTCTTGATTATACTATTATTAACTATTCTAAATATGTAGAGATAGTAAATATAATCGACATACATATTAATAATATAATATATATTGAAGTTATACATACTTTATATGAAGACATACTTATATTATATTGATATATTGACATATACAATGTATAATATACAAGTATGATAGTAAATAGTGGGTGATATCTATATAAGTAGTAATAGTATTATATATCACGATACCAATTATAATGGAATACCATTTATATTACATTTCTGACAGTTATCTGTTTTAAAGTTACAATATTTACAGGACATTACATATTTCATTTTAGTGATATACAAGTAATTCTAGTAATAGTGTAAAATAGTAGCATAATATAATAGTCAAATGATTTCGATATAACAAAATACATAGTTAGGGTTCAATGAGTTGTTATGGATTAAATTATATATATTTTTTAGTTCATAATGAATATTGAACACTATATCATAAAATGAGTAGTTCAGATATCGAACTCTTTATTGAACTTGGGAGCCTATGGACGAAGATATGGTCTCTATGGACCATTGACATTCAGAGGAAGAACCTATATAGATCGCATCTCTTTTATAAATAAATAAAGTCAAATAATGTAACTAAATAGCATAGCAATGGGAGTTAACATAGTTTATGGAGATAGTATGGGATCCGTAGTAGGTAAATCACCCGTTTGATTGAGTATGCAATCGATACATCATATTTGTATTATGAAATGTAGGATGCAAATGGCTAAAATTTTCTTTTATCAATCAAATACAAAGTTATATGTATATGTTACATCTCCTACTGGCGGAGTTACAGCAAGTTTTGGTATGTTGGAGATATCATTAGCTGAACCTAATGCCTACATTGCGTTTAAAGAGTAATTGAACAATTGAAATAAGACAGTACCTGACGGTTCAAAAATAGCTGAGTATTTATTCCATAAGGGCTTATTGGTACCATGTAAAAATGTTCTGAATGAGTCAGTGGTAGGAATGAAGATTCAAAATAAAGAAATATTCAAATAAAAAATAATCAGAATATAGGATCTTTTCATAATCGTTGAATCCATGTTAGCAGGAAAGAAGGTTAAGCTTTGCAAATGCTAAAAAAAAGGTTTATAAATAAAAGATCAAATACAAAGATATAAAGAAGAACATCTGAAAGCACTCGTGTATACAGAAGTATTATTATATACATTATGATATGATATATTATAATAATATTATCTGAATATTATTTCAATAATGACATATACATAAAAATAATCATAATAATTACAAACAATATGAAATATATTATATATAGATTATAATTAATTATATACACGATATGTTTGTTGTTATATGCTATTATTTTCGCATGCAACATCTCTTTATGTTCAAAGAAATAAGATTGTCTAAATATGAACCATCAATATATTCAAATCATATACATTTATTATATAATAGGTAGATCATATATAATAATTTGTGTTTATAACAAATGTAGATTGTATTGTATATGATGGTATATGGTGTAAAGTGTATAATTATAAAAGATATGCATAATATAGTAACAAAGAAAAGAATGATTCAATTAAGATAGCAATCTAGTATAAAAATCTTGAATAAATAGAACTCAATGTATGTATATTCTATTCTACAACCATAGGAATGCTGCTAGTTAAGTATAGTATGAACTATACATCAAGCAATAGAATCAAATATTGTTATATTAATATAATATCAATTCATAGAATGCAACTATATATAGTAATTATAACATAATATAGAAGATAACATACCAAAACAATAATTTTTCTATATTTTTCTTTATTACTTTATCTTTATACAATCTATATGTTATCGTTGTCAGTAATTTGTAAAATGATATTTCATAATCATCTACTATACTTTTCTTAATATATATCCAATCATTACAGAATATTACAGTGGTGTTACCTTTGATATGTAAAAATATGATAATGCATGTATTTCCTGAATAAATGCGCATATCTTGTATTGTATAAAGATATAATCATAGCATGGAGGTCTTTTTATCCACATCATTTATATGGAAATATACCAAAACTATATTATATATAAATATGACTCATATGTATTTAAAAAATCAATTATTAACCCATGAAGTATAAACTAACAATAAAACTATATTATAAATTATATCTATAGTATATAGCAATTGTGGATATATAATAGAAATATAGTGTATAAATATTGGTAAAATTACAATCTAAACAAATAATACCATATATTGCATATTATACCTATTATATATATTATATCCAATAAGTGTATGTAGAGATAACATCCAAACATATCTATTGTATTACTATCACCATAATATACCATGTGTGGTTAGTGATACTATGTGTCTATATACAAATAAAACTGATTATCTTTTGTGAGTAAATATATAATATGTAAACATATATATAAATATAACATTAAAAATATTTTATTATCAAATGTACATAAAGTATAGATGTCTATATAATGTTATATACTCACAATAAATAAATAATAAATCGGTACTAATTTGCTGAATATGATGTTAAAGATTTATGTATAATAGTATAATATTCAAGAAAAGGTAATAATATACATCTATATCCATAGATAGAACACTACTATAATACACAACCAAATTATATATAAATATAGATATATAATACAAAATACAATTAAAATTATTGTAACAATACATATACATCCATAGATGCAAAAAAACACCATACATACATATTTGTGTCTATACTCTATAATATATTATGTACCCATATATGTCATAACAAATGTTGGTATATATACTTCTCATAAATTATAATTATCTACAAATGAAGAAACTTCTAAATGGCTAAAATTTCTAGAATATATATGGAATTATAAATTATATTCACTATACTTATAAAATAATAAAGGACTATACAACACATTGTAATAGTGTCTGTATAGGAAATAATACTATAAACAATACAATTATATATATACCATAATATATACATTATATAATATAATAAGATTTGCATTTCTACATACAAATACATTTTATACCATAGTGTATTTTTATTCATTTACCATACCATACAAATGCAAATTGGATTCATAGAAGTTTATTATAGATATAATCAAAACTTCACACTTTTAGACTGATTATGGATCGATACACCAACCCATGGTTGTATAATAGATAATCTTGTGAACAACGATTTGATGGCATAACCAAACTATTGTAATGTATATATATATGGTGTAAATGATTATAGATAAATATAATATTCCATTATATTAAATGTATATTGTTAACAATAGGTACACCAATACATGAATATAAATTACTCACAATAAATTTCATATGATAAATAAACACCATTATATTCAATCAACAACATAATATTTCTTGTATAATATGCATAGCAAACATTTTTCATCTTACATGTATCATTTGATATCATTTTACATTATATATATATACCACATACAATCATACAATGCAAAGGTATAATATAATACAAGATATATGTAGCATGTAAGTGGATAACTAATAATATAGAATTCAATACAAGATTACCATAGCAAGATATTTAGCATATTATAAGAATCTGACTGATCCATTATATATTGATCCATAAAGCATATATAATGCATAAGTATTCTTGGCAAGTAATATAATGTGCATGAATATAATAAGATAAAGATATTATATTCAAGATGTAACACGCTAAATAATGTTTCTAAGCATCATTTCGATTCATATAATATGCACAATAACTAAAGTATTGCAACCATGTAAAAAAAAGTTCGTACTACTGCTACTTATAACCACTTTTGACATTTCCACTGGTACCATAATATAGATTCTATTACTGTATAATAGCATCTATAATAAATAAAGATGTATATGTTTGTAATAATAATATAATATAGATATACAGAAATATATAATTTATACAATCTTTGCATACCTATAATACACCACTAGTAACATGAAAAAAGTATATTAAATATAATTTATATGTATGGATAACAGTGGAATATCCCATGTATACAAGTGTAAACATATTATATTATAATACTACAAGTTATATACAAATATGTAGTAAAAAAGATATTTTATTACACAATATAATATGGCAATATCACACCATACCAAAAGGTAATTATAAATATCCAATCTTTATCAAGTTAATAGAAATATAGTGTTGTATATGTCAGGAAAATATAAATAGTTTCACACCATATATACACTATAATATTTTACACATACATTTACAGGACATAAGATTGGTAAAGGTATAACATATAAATATCAATTGTATTGAATATAATATTAGATCTAGATTATAAAATTTATAAATACTAGTTATAATAGATAAATAATAATATGTATAAACAAATTAATCTCATGTATCCATTTCTAATAATATAGAAATAATATAGTAATAGGTATTTTAATATTATACAAGATATGTTAGAAAGAAAAGATGTATTGCATAGTTTTCATAACATAATTATATATTTCTTCAAAACATGATAAAGAAGTGTCTTAGTGATTGATATATAAAGATCAAATATAACCATAATATTTAAACCATATATTATAAATTGATAATAGATAACTATCTATCATATAGATAATAGAAACACCATAGATAAGGTATAAATAAAGTGGCTATGAATAATAGATATCATAATACATAAAATAACAAATATGGATTATGAATATGTACTGAACACCATATAGTTGATATACTCAACCATATCTAATACAAAATGATAACCATATATATACTATGTCTGTATTATGTCATTATACAACAATTACACCAATACAAATAAGCATATAAGAAAAAGTAGATATTAACACCGATACAGATTAAGCATACATAGTATATAATAACATATCTTATGTATGTATAGTATCGTATAGTTATCAAGAGGTCATGCAAGTAGATATATTATAACATTAGCAAGATAATCTGTGAAGATAGTATATTAATATTATATTATAAGACCATAATTCTCTTTCTTATACTCTAATTAAGAAATAATTGGAAAATAAAAGTAAGTAGCATAGTATATAAACCCCAGTATAGATACGATTCAATTCAACAGATGTTCATTCGATTGATAGCATAGCTCATTAACATTGTTATCATTTGGATGAACTGCATAGTGTATTGAGCAAAAAGAAGTAGGTACATAGCAACAGTATACAGCCAACCATCACTGTAAATTATTTGATCAACATTGAACCCAAAAGGATTTACAATTACAATTCCATAAACAGCAAAACGCATATTAATAAAATTGTCGTATCTGTGAAATACATTTGTACTAAATTCAAAACATCATAAAACGTTATAATAAATACCATGCAGTAATATAAGACAAAACATAAAGAATAAGTACAAATATAGTGTGATCCAAGATAAAGTGGATTATAGTATATAGATTTCAATCTGTAAAGCAAAGAAAGTAGTATATAATATGATAAAGGTATAACATAAGGTACCATATTATACTATATAATGCTAGCATAGCAAAACATGCAAACAACTCCATAATACTAAAGGAAATGCTATTGCTAATCTTCCTTGTATGTAGTATAAATTATATTTTCCTAGTAGTATAAGCATACTTATATACCATATATTATGCTTCCATCATAATATCTTAAATACCATACAAATAGATTTAACTACAACATATATATAAATATTATTATAATGTATATATAATTATATATACCATGCATCTATAAATATTATCTCATATATATAGTGTATGTTATAATTCTAATTTATGTAATATAATTTTTAATTCTTTCATAATATATAATGCGATTTGATATTTTACTATATTAAACATTATATATTAACTTCTAACATAGTTATAAACTGTTATAAATAGTAATATAGATACATATATGGAATTTATACACACATATCTAATATAATTCTTATTTTTTCATTGGCTAATATGGAATTAATATAATATAGAATTATATTTCACATTTTTATTCTTCTTTTTTTTTAGTGTCCGTCATAGATTAATCAAGAACATAATATTCAATAACTTCTTTCATATTTTTCTTACCGTCATATCTGGATTGAGACTTAAATGTTTTATAATATATGTAGTAAAAGAACATATCTAATTTTAGCTCTTTCATGCCTATTCTAACTAGTTATTTTGGTTTTTACTGGCTGCTTAACAACTATATAACAGCTATATTTATTGGTAAAGATTATAACAATAAGATATAAATAAATGTGTTACTATACAACAATACAATATTATATAAAATAAAAATTCATATCTATATTATATTATTATCCATAGGTAGTATGTTAATGAAATATACTATACACTATAGTGTAACATTACATAGTAGATTGTTATATTATACTATAATATACTATACTATACTATATTGCTATACAAGTATATACTATATTATACAATAGTATATATGGTACACTAAGTATTGGAGTGTCTATAGTACACTATTTTAATGCATATTTACATATACATAGGCGCGGTGATCAGTTGGACCTTTGATTAAGTAACATCTCTTTTGATTGACCTCTTTGTAGGAGGTCAAATTTAAGTTGCAATTCTACTTTGTTTTGTTAAGTTATTTCATTGTAATTCAACATAACATAAACGGAATCACGCTCTATGGATTTGAACCTACGACATCAGGTTTTGGAGACCCGCGTTCTACCGAACTGAACTAAGAGGGCTTTCTTATATCCTATAAAAGTAGATACGATTGTAAAGAAAAGGATTTTTTAAACCCTGAGGGTTTTTTGTGATTTAGTATGCAAAAAATGAAAAATTATGTCCAAAATTTCCCGATCTTATTCAATGAATACCTCCTAACTGTCCATAGGAGAAAGAATAGGTAGGGATGACAGGATTTGAACCTGTGACATTTTGTACCCAAAACAAACGCGCTACCAAGCTGCGCTACATCCCTTTTAAAGATTGTTGTACAGTGTCCATTGTATAAAATCCATGTCTTGTTTTCCACATCCTTCTTTTTTGCTCTACCATCTCTATATAGATAGGTAGATAATTTTTTTGTCATTTTTTTAGAGGGCGACAAAATGGAATCTGCTGGATCATTGTACATATATATGCATTTTAGTTAGTAATTCTTAATTATAATTTCATTTCAAGAAAAAACAAATAATCTTGAACTAAAATTCAAATATCGGGTTATCTATGATCTATGTATTAGAGACTATATATGTATTACAATATACAATATAAATAAAGAATTGAAATAAATAAGAAAAAAATAAAAAATAAATAAAAATAAAAGACGAAGGAGGATTTTCAATGCGAGATATAAAAACATATCTCTCAACGGCACCTGTGCTAACCACTCTATGGTTTGGGTCTTTAGCAGGTCTATTGATAGAAATTAATCGTTTATTTCTAGATGCCTTATCATTTTTTTTTCATCTTGATTGAATTTTTTTTATTGATCTGTGAAAAATGAAGAAGATTTGAGATACAATTCTACGTAACATGGCTCCAATTTCCTCCTTTTTCTTTTATATTCTCAAAAAAAGAAAGAGAAAGAGTGTATCAAACCTCAGTCAAAATACAGTGAATCTACGATAGAATTTTGGGAAAATAAATGGAAATGTGGATCCAGTCTAGGGCGGTTCCACGAATTCTAACATAGAAAGAAGAAGAAGATACTGAGATTAGATAGAAGAATTAATAGTTAGAAAAAGTTATTAATTAATTAATATTATGATATTCATAATATTATTCTATTATTGAATATGACTCTTTTTCTTTATAGTTATATTAATTAATAGTAATTCTTTTTTAGATTATAGTACTGAGAAGTGATTCAAATTATTAGAATTAGAAAAAGAAAATATTTACAAATTCCATTTCTAGTTAATAACTTTTATTAATATAGTTAATATAGATTTGTTTTTCTTTTCTTTTTCTTTGGTTCAGATTAAAAAGTAAATGAAGAGAGTTCTAAAGTGAAGTCGATCCAAAATAAAAAGGAGGTTCATGGCCAAGGGTAAGGATTTTAGAATTATAGTTATTTTGGAATGTACCTGTTGTGTTCGAAAGGGTGTCAATAAAAAATTGTCGGGCATTTCATGATATATTACTCAAAAGAATTGACATAATACACCCAATCGACTAGAATTTAGAAAATTTTGTCACTATTGTCAAAAGTATACAATTCATGGGGAAATAAAGAAATAGATGTAACATAATGCTTGTGTTATTTTTACAAGTAATGGGAAGACTAATTACTTTACTTCTTAATATATATATAATACAAACCAAATACTATTTTGGTCGAATCTTAATTAAATTTAATTAAATG
Source organism: Cymbidium sinense (assembly GCA_021442155.1). Classification (NCBI taxonomy): domain Eukaryota; kingdom Viridiplantae; phylum Streptophyta; class Magnoliopsida; order Asparagales; family Orchidaceae; genus Cymbidium; species Cymbidium sinense. The sequence goes on along the minus strand of JAKCPB010000795.1, from coordinate 26,412 downwards.
AATAAAAAAAGTAATCTCTTTTATAGATTATTTTATATTGATATATAGAAGGAATAAACTAACCATGGATAAACCCAAACAACCTTTTTGTAAATCCAAGCAATCTTCTTGTAGACGTTTACCCCCAATCGGATCATGGGATCGAATTGATTATAGAAATCATGAGTTCAATTAGTAAATTTCTTGAACAAGGAAAAAAATTATCTAGAAGGACAAATAGGTTAACTTTGAAACAACAATGATTAATTACTATTGCTATAAAACAAGCTCATATTTTATCTTTGTTACCTTTTCGTAATAATGGGAAACAATTAGAGAGAGTTGAGTCAATCCCTAGAACCACTGGTCCTAGAACAAAAAGTAAATAGATAGACTCTTCAAAAGTCTAATCAGAACTCAAGCGCATATTAATATAAATTTTTTGCTTGAAAAATAACTAGAATCCAGATTTGATTCTTGTATTATAAACTCTAAAATTATAAAAAAAGTAAAAATGGGGAAGAAATATTTTTTTTCTTGAAAGATGTTCGTTTATTCCTACTACTCAGATCTTCATTTCTTTTTCTTCTATCTTCCTGGAGTCCATTCTCCACGAAATCATTTTTCAATCATTCTTGTTTCCTGTATAATAATTAAGATTCTTTTCTTCCTTTATTTGATTTGTATTTTTATTAATGATTATCCTTTATTGGATATTTGCACAAGTATTTTATGATTTAGCATATTCTCCAATTTTGATGAATAGGCTATAACTATAAATAGTATCCTTATTACTCGAGTGACAAAAATCTCTATTTTTCCTGTTCCTATCTCGATGAGAAGAAACCAAAGCTCTCATTCTTTATTGAGTAGTTGTTCGATTAAGTCCTGAATGAGCCCCTATAAAGGTTGATGCAAATAAATGAATCTTTTTTCTATGTCTCCGAGCTGTATATCCTCGTTTAACTTTGGTCATTGGATCAAATGAAATTTTTTGAATAATTAATTGATTTCTATTCTTTCAATCATCCTTTTCTCTGGTCGATTTATAATAAAATGGATTCTTCCGATATATAAAATATAAATTCCAATGGCTTTTACAATTATGACCATCCTGACCATGATTTTTCAGTCTTCAAGGTATCTCGCCCAGAAATAAGAAATTAAAATGCTACTAAATAAAAAAAGAATAGTGGGTTTCCTCATTTCTATGGTAACTTCTAAAATGGTGAGGTTCTCTCTATAGACCAGAGCCTATTTTTTCATTTCATCGAATTTTATCGTGAACTTGTATAGTTCACACTCTTTGGCTCTACCCATTCATTTTTCAATTAGAATTCTTTTTTCAATTCTAATTATAAAGTAATAGTCCTTTTCACAAAAAAAACTATCCATTCGGTGATGACATTTAATTTTGAAAGTTGACTAGGAAGCTGACCCTGTTAGTTTTTTTTCAAGAAAAGGAATAGGAGCATAACCTTTTTCCATCGCTTAATGGATAACTATTTGTTACCAATGGAGAATTCCTTCTCATCTCAAATTGTATGGATTTGCACCAATAGAAACCATAAATTCATAACATAATTAAGTAATTTACGATGGAAGTTCTCATACTATTACTCATATTACTTGAACCAATCTCTTACAGAAGTTATTATATTGGCAATAATGTCCCTACCCATGATGAACTATAGTTATTGGTGCCTTCTAATTTTGAAATAATCAACATGCTTATTTTTTTTTTTTTTATTTAGTTTTTTTATTATTTCATTATTAAAATTTCTTAGAAATTTAAAGTATATACATGAGACATAATCTATTAATCAGATCTATTTCAGATATTTGAATATTCAATATATAGAATATAGATTGGATATATCCTATTTTCATTTATAAGAATCTATAAGAATTTGGGTGCTAATGAAACTATTTAAGTAAAATTCAACTGTTGCAATTCTCGAGCAATCGCATGAAAGATTTGAGTTCCTTTTGGATTTCCTTCTTGATCAATGATAACCTTTCTATTGTCATCATATCGTATTATCATGTCGTTGTCACGTTTGACTTTTTTACATGTGCATACAATCACAGCTCTAAATATTTTTGATCTTTCTAAAGGCATGTTGGGCACTGCTTTTTTGATTACAGCAATAATAACATCACCAATATGAGCATATCGGTGATTACTAGTTCCTATGATTCAAATACACATCAATTCTTGAGCTCCACTGTTATTCACTACATTCAAAAGGGTCTGAGGTTGAATCATATCATTTTTATTTTAATCTCTTATATAAATGCAAGGATAATGAAAAAAAAAATATTGTCTGTCAGATAAAGAAATCATAGTTGTTTTTCATTATCCATACTCTTCTTCTTTTACTTTTGTTTTTATCCTGAAATAACAAATTGAGTTCGTATAGCTATTTTGCATGCTGCTATTTTCATAGCATCTTTGGCTACAGTTTTTGATACTCCACTAATTTAATAAAGTATTTGGCTTGGTTTAACAATGGATACCCAATATTCGGGGGATCCCTTGCCCAAACCCATAAGTGTTTCGTAGGTCTCACAAGTCAGGTTTGTCGGGAAAGATACGCACATATCTTTCCACCACGCGATATATCGTGTCATTGCTCTTCACCTGCTTCTATTTGTCTAGCTGTGATCCAAGCAGGTTCAAGTGCCAAGAGCGTATCCCAAAACAAATCTGATTGCCTCGGCATGATATTCCCTTCATTCGACCTCTATGTTGTTTACAAAATCTGGTTCTTTTGGGGTTATAGTTGATGGTTGTTTATGAATTCCATCTCTTCTGAAAACCGGACATGAGAGTTTCTTCTCATCAAGATCCTCACGAATGAAATGATTCAATAATATTATATATACAAAATATACACATGTATTTTTGTATTTCATTCTATCAAAATAAAGATTATACTAACTTTTTATATTGAATATTTGAATTTGTTACTTAGGTAGCTTTACATATAACTAGTACGTGTTTTTCTATTTTATTTTATCTTTTTATTTTATCAAAATTTCTAATAAAAGAAATTCTAAAATTAAAGAAAAATAAAGAAAGGTCTCAGGGGTGAATATTAAGTCTTTCCTCCTTCATTTGTAGGGTCAATTCATGACCATATCTGAATATATATATATATATATTTATTTATTTATTTATTTATTTATTTTTGGTTCATTCTGCCATCCTACCCAATGAATCATTAGGATTGATTCATTTTCAAGAAAATCCTATGTAATCACGCGTTCCATCTTTCTCATAGCTTCTCTATTAATGCTTAGGCTTAAACTCTGCAATGGAGCACTCAACAAAATTTGTTATTTGTTTGTGAGTTAATCTTATCAGTTTTTCTTAACTCAAAGCTAGATTAAATTATTCTCTATTTTCTATTATTTAGATTATCTATTCTTCTATCTTTCATATCTTATGAAATTATTTTTAAATTATTTAGATTATTATTTTAATTTCATTTATTTAATTTATTTTCTTTTATAGTTTCTATTTTTTATTTGTATATTTCTTATTCTATTGTAATTATTTGTAATTAGATATTTTTTAGATATTTTTTATTTTTATTATATATTAATGTTGATGCTTTATAACAATGCCTTTTTTTATGTGTTAATTCTTCATAAACCATACATATGGGAATCATATATCATTGATATCTTTATTCTCTCTTTCTATCATCCTTCCATTTTTCCACATCCCCCTTTTTCACAATTCATAGTCAGATTTTCTTTATTAAAAAATTTTCTGTTACTACAACTATATGATCGATTCAGTCATATAGTGACTGTTTCTTGGGATCTCGACAAAATAAGTTTGTTTTTAGTTTTAAGTTTATAGTTGGGTCAGACTCTTTCCTTTTTTTTCAATCTAAATTCTAAACTTTAAAGAAAAAACTAATGAGTCACACACTGAGCATAGCAATTATAATAAAATCTAAATGAAATCAAAGGGTAAATCAAATTTTTATTCAACCTTATAGAATTATAATTATTTATTTTTCTTTGATTAAAAAAAAAGTAGAAAAGAGTTTTTAAATTTTTTTTATCAATGAGCAAAAGGGTGAGATAAAGAAAGGTCCGTTATTCTTGTTTTCTTATTCTTGGTTTACAAATATCCAAATTTTGATGCCTAAGACTCCATAGATAATTCTAATTGTATAGGAACAGTGATCAATTTTAGCATGAATTGTTTGTAAGGGAACCTTGCCTTCTCTGATCCATTCAATATGTGCAATCTCTTTTCTATTGATATGTCCTATAATTTGCACTTGAATTTCTTTTGTACCCATTTGTTCAGTTAATTCAATAGCTTTTTTCATTGCCTTTCAAAATGAGACTCTATTTTTTCATTGTAAAGCTATATATTCTGCAACCATATTAGGTTGTCCATAAGGGTTTTCAATTCTTGTGATAGCAATAATAATTATCCGGTTTTTAGAATGAAACTTTTTTGTACGTTCATCTGTAACTCTTCGTCTCCCCGTATCCATCCTTCTATTAATAAGTTGGGAAATCCAATGTAGATTATGACCTGAATCAAATCTATTCTTGTTTGAATTACTATATGGGCAATTCCTTTGAAACCTGAGGATATTTTCTTATTTTTTTTACATAATCCTTAATACAATTTCGTATTCTTTCATCTTCTTGTAGACCCATGGAAAAATTCTTTGATTTTATGAACCAAAAAAGAATGATGACTTTGAGTTGTTCCAAGTCTAAAACCAAGTGGATTTATTTTTTGTCCCATATTTTTATATTCTTTTTCCATCCATTTTCTAAATAGGAATCTAAATTTTAGATTTTAAATAATTTTTTTTTGAGTGAACGTGTCACAGTTGATTACTTCTTTTTTACATTTTTGAAATTGGCATTCTATGTTGATTATCTCGATCTTAATCAAAAGTATAATGATGAATGGAAAGAAGAGAAAGTCTTTTAGCTAGATAAGGGATGGGGATGTAAAGTGGATCAAGGTAGTGGTTGTGATCCACCATGCGCAGTTCAATTCGATCATATTATTTCAAATTCCAAAATTCAATTTTCAATGTTCTATTTATGGCGATGAAGAATAAAACTATCACTATATTTGTTCATTTTACTTCCTTCCCTGCGATATTGAGGTTGTGGGTATTTTTTTACCAATTGTGGCTCTCCTTCACACCATGGGGATGGTCTATTGAGTTCAACTACTCCTCTTACTTAGGACACTTGCAGCCAACACCAGATCCTTTCTGCCCAAACTTTTTTGGTTCAGCATTACCCACTTGCAGATATGTTGGTAGCGGTTTTGATATCAAACGGACCTCCCGGATGGTAATCTTAATGTGGCCTATTACCCTCTTTTTTTGTCGGTTTACTGGCCTTCTTTCTAGCTAATTATCTACCCTTTCCAAGTGTGATTTCTCGTTATGTGGTGGTACTGCATATCGGTTGAAGTAGATTCTTCTTTTATCAATCAAAACCCCTTCTGTTTCTAAAACATATGAATTTCTAGATTTATATGATGATATCTAGACAGGTTCCGATTCTATATGCCGTGTATAAGGGCATATCGGTTAAAACAAGGGGCATTTTCGGTTCTATGTGAACTTCAAACAACTTTGTCTTCTCCATGTACCATATCTCAAATGTTTTCTATGGGAACTACGAACTCAATCACTTTCTGAGTTCTTCATGGTTTTACATTGAGTTCTATTAGAGGTACTCCCTTAGATCGATGTAATTTCTATATTTCATCATAAACCTAATTGGTTACTTCCAATTACATTAATCAACAGTTCAAACCACACTCAAAGGTAGGGCATTTTCCATTGATATAGGAACATCTGCACCAGAAACAATGGTATCTCTAATTATAGCCCCTCTGAGATGTAAAATATATCTCATCTCACCATCCCCATAGCGTATGAGACAAATGTATGCATTTCAATTAGGGTCATATTTTTTATGGTTCACTACCAATATCCCTTTTTCATTCCGTCAAAGTTGATTTTATGGTATAGATGCTTATGACCTCCTCATGCCCTGCGGTAATGATCCCTCTCGGCATTACAACCTTTACCACAATGATGCTATCCATAGATCAAATTATTTCATGGATTGGATTTCACTTTATCTCCATTGCGTGTGCTCGGGTAAAGTTTTGTATAAATGTATTATCGTGTTATTAAGTTTTTTCTTTAAGTTCTTTTCTCTATAAGAGGTGGAATAGAATAACCCTTTTGTAATGTAAAGATCATATGTCTATAATGCATTGTATGTCCCATAATAGGTCCCATCCTTCCTTTCCAGGGAGTCGATGACTATTCATAGCTCTTACCTTGACACCAAAGAAGAGTTTGATCCAATATTTATATCTGTCGTAGTTGATCTTGATTCAATTAAATAATAGGATTTGGTTTTTTAATTAGATAATTTTGATATATATATATCGGTACAATGCAAATATAAGAAGAAAGGTTACCCCCCTTGTCGAGGGCGGTCCATAAAATTAAGTAATAACAATAACAACAACAACAACAATAAGCCTTTCTCCCACTAAGTTGGGTTGGCTACATGAATCCTTCACCTCCATTGTGTCCTATTATGTGTCAAATTCTCATTTAATTCAAGTATACTAAGGTCATTTTTTTATACATCTTAACCAAGTCTTTTTAGGCCTACCTCTACCTTTCTTAACATAAGGCAAATCTAATGCATCTACTCTTCTAATCGAGTCATCAGACGACAAACACTTTGTGACCAAACCATCTAAGGTGACTCTCTCTAATCTTATCTAGCTACTCACTTTTCCGAACAAACTCATTTCACATTTTATCTCTAAGAGTAAAGCCACTCATCCACGAGCATCCTCATCTCTATAACACTTAACCTAGTCTTATGCTTCTCTTATATTGGCCAACATCATAAGTCATTCAGTCTTACCACCATCTTATAAAATTTTCTTAAGTTTGAACTTTTCTATGACACAATAGGCCAGATGAATTCCTCCACTTCAACCATCCAAATTGAATTCTATTAATAACATCTCCATCTTTTTCACCATCATTTTGAACAATATAGCCTAAATATCTGAATCGCTCACTCTTATTAATAACTAGTTCACCTAATATTGTAACATTACTAATAGAACTTCTACAACTAAAATTATACTCCATATATTCAGTTTTAGATCTAGTTAAATGAAAACCATTAGACTCTAATGTTGACCTCCATAATTCAAGTTTCTCTTGGAATCCCTTTCTAGTCTTATCAACAAGAAGAATGTCATCAGTAAAAAGCATACACTAAGGTACATCTTCTTGTAAATGATTAGTAAGAACATCCATAACTAAAGAAAAAAAGATAAGGGCTTAAAGATGATCCTTGATGTAATCCAATTGAAATGGGAAATTATTTTATCAATCCTCCTTGTGTTTGGAAACAAATGCTCTATATATATCCATGACTTGAATATAACCTATATTAACTCCTTTATGTTCTAGAACTCTCCAAAGAACATCTCTTGAAACTTTATCATAAGCTTTCTCTAAATAAATAAATATCATATGTAAATCCTCCTTAATTTCCCTATACTTGTCCATCAAACTTCTTAACAAATGTATAGCATCCATAGTAGATCTACCTGGCATGAAACCAAATTGATTATGAGAAACTACTATATCACATCATAACCTATGCTCAATTACTCTCTCCCATAATTTTAATGTATGACACATTAACTTAATTGCTCACACTCTTGTGCATCACATTTATTCTTAAATATAGGAACCAACAAACTCTTTATCCACTCATCTAGCATCTTTTTAGTCTTTAAAATAACATTAAAAAGATTTGTAAGCCAATAAATTTCCTAGAATATCCCAATCCTTTTTTTCTTCCAGCATAGAAATATGCCACCATGGGTAAAGCTAAATAGATTTTTATATCATTGGTGGTAACTAACTCTCCATGAGGTAACTTTTAATTTTCCATGGTAAAAGAGTGCTTGACCAGTTAGAAACAAAAAATAAATAGGAACATCATTCCTATAAAATGAACCACAAGAAGTTTGAAAATCTCTATTCCATATCTGTTGAAACCAGTATTTGTTTGTTTCGGCTTGAGCCGTACGACATGAAATTTTCATATACGGCTCTAAGAGGGAGCCTTTCTTGAAAAAGATCTAAGTCGTGGTATTTTTTTCACTCAACACTGGGTCTCTATGCAAGGTGTTATACCTGTGGCTTTAGGGGGTATTCATGTTTCGCATATGCCTTCCCTAACCAAAATCTTTGGGGATGATTCTATACTATAGTTCAGTGGAGGAACTTTAGGGCACCCTTGGGGAAATGTACTTGGTGCAGTAGCTAATCAACTGGATTTAGAAGCGTGTGTACAAGCTCCTAATGAGGGATGTGATCTTGCTCATGAAGGTAATGATATTTTTTATGAAGCTAGCAAATGGAGCCCTGAGCTAGCGCTGCTTGTGAAATATGGAAAGAGATCACATTTGATTTTGACCCAGTAGATAAGCTAAATAAAAAAACAAAATAAGCACGTATAATTCATCAATTCCTTTTCATTCTTCTACTTGATTGCAATGAAACTTGGCCCAATCTTTTCTTCAAAAAAAGAAAGATTGGGCCGAATCAAAGAATAAACATCTTATACTAATTCTATACTATGAACTATGTGGTCTTTATGTATTTGTATATATCTTATATATATATATATATATATATATATATATATATATATATATACCTTATGATATATATATATATACAAGTATATACAAAATATAAACATAAGAAGATAAGATCGAACAAAGGAAGACTAAACAACTTATCTACTTATCTATTCTATAATTTATTATTGTTGGAGCCATAGGCTAAATTTTGGATCCTTGGGATTGGATTGGTGGATCATTTTATATTCCAAAGTTTCAGGCCATAGATCAAGCCAAGAGAAGGATTCCTTCTCCCCTTATCCTATATATTGTTTTTTCGTTCCTTATTATAATAAAGACACATTTTCTTATTTTATTATATGACATGAGATTCTACGAGATGAGAATTAATTTTTACTTTATGAGAAGAAACAACTATGTATCTTTTTGATGAGAATTGAAAGTTTGACATGAGAGAAACCTATCTTTATGTATCTTTTATCTTTTTTTTGAGGAAAAGATTCTATTATAATCGCTATCATAATATTGAAATGATTCGCCAGATTCTTCAGAAGAAGAATCCTTTATTTTCAAGACTCACTCATTTTTCATTATAAATCTTAATGATTAGATCATATGCTTCATTGGAATTCTGATGAAAAAGAAAAAAGAAATAGTAAAATGATTTTTTTCTTCATTGAATGACTATTCATCTATTAGTATTATGTTCTCCTAAAATAAAGGGTAGAGTGAATCTATGGAAAAATGTTGGTTCTATTCGATGTTGTTTGTTAGAACATAGGTGTGGACTAAGTAAAGCAATGGATAGTCTTGCTGCTCTTGGACATACCAGTGAAAGTGAAAGAAACTATTCTAAATGATGCGGAGAAAAGATCCCTAGTAAGGACAATTATAATTTCAATAATATTCATTATCTAAATTATTTATTTGATAGCAAGAATATTTGGAGTTTTATCTTTGATCATACCTTTTTAAGTTAGAAACAGTAATGGTGACACTTATTCAGTATATTTTGATATTGACAATGCTAGTAATTTTTTGAGTGAACTAGAGATTCTTTTTCCTAGTTATTTGAATAGTGGGTCTAATAGTACTAATTACTACTATTATTATTCCATGTATGATACTCAATCTAATTAGAATAATCATATTAATAGTTGCATTGACAGTTATCTTCATTTTGAAAATAGTCTTAATAGTGACATTTATAGTGGTATTGATAGTTACATTTCTAGTTTCATTTGTGCAGAAAGTACTAGTATTGAAAGTGGAAATCCTACTGTCAATACTAGTAGCAGTTCTTTCAATATAAGAGAAAAATCTAATGATTTTGATATAAGAGAAAAATCTAATGATTTCGATATAAATACAAAATATAAACAGTTATGGGTTCAGTGTGAGAATTGTTATGGATTAAATTATAAAAAAATTTTTTGGTTCAAAATGAATGTGAACACTAGATATCATTTAAAAATGAGTAGTTCAGATAGAATTGAACTCTTTATTGATCCTAGCACTTGGGAACCTATGGACGAAGATATGGTCTCTTTGAACCCCATTGAATTTCATTCAGAGGAGGAACCTTATATATATCGCATCTCTTTTTATCAAATAAAAATGGGTTTAACTAAAGCTGTTCAAATGGGTGTAAGTCAACTAAATTGTATTCCCATCACAATGGGAGTTATGGATTTTCAGTTTATGGGAGGTATTATGGGATCTGTAGTAGGTGAGAAAATCACCTGTTTGATTGAGTATGCTACTAATCGATCTCTACCTATCATTATTATGTGTGTTCTGGAAGAGCATGAATGCAAGAAGGGAGTTTGAGCTTGATGCAAATGGCTAAAATATATTATGCTTTCTATGATTATCAATCAAAAACAAAGTTATTTTATGTATCAATCCTTACATCTCCTACAACTGGTGGAGTTACAGCAAGTTTTGGTATGTTGGGAGATATAATTATTGCTAAACCTAATGCTTACATTTTGTTTGCTGATAAAAGAGTAATTTAACAAACATTAAAAAAATAGTACCTGACGGTTCACAAACGGCTGAGTATTTATTCCATAAGGGCTTATTCGACCCAATCGTACCACGTAATCTTTTAAAAGGTGTTCTGAATGAGTTATTTCAGCTACACAGTTTCCTTCCCATGAATGAAGATTCAAAATAAATAAATATTCAAATAAAAAATAATTAAAATATAGAAGTTCTTTCTATTTAGCGAGATCTCCCATTTTTCACTAGGAATCCATGTTTGTTGGATAAGATTGGTTAAAGTAAACTCCTAAGAAACTCATTTCTATCTTTCTTTTAAAAAAAGGTGTTTTGAAAGGAAAGATAGAAAGACAATGAAGATAAGGATGGGAGGAGAAGAATCCAATTTTTGAAAGTAGGATTCTCATACATATTCATGTAGAAAGAGGAATAAGTATGCTTCGTTGAGTTCTGCATTCATTATTGATTATGAAATATTTCATATTAATATTATTGAATATTCTTTCTAATAGATAGACTTATCATAAGATATCTTTATAATTATATTTTTTAATTATAATAGAAATATGAAATTGAGGTACCCATTCTATGATAGATTTGAACATTCCCTCTATTTTTGTTCTTTTAGTGGGCCTAGTCTTTCCGACAATCACAATGGCTTCTTTATCTCTTTATGTTTGAAAAAATAAGATTGTCTAAATATGATGTGACCAAATCTCATCAATTTATTTCAACACTAGATCATCATACAAATACTTTTTTTAATGTCTAGGATATTTGCTATGTTTCAAACAAATGTAAGAGTAGTTTTGTTATGTATACTATTGTTGTATATTTTTATGGATAATATATGCATTAATGCACGTATATGAAGTTATAGCTTAATCAAGTAAATGATTAAATTCAAAATGATCAGCAAATCTTTTTTGAAAAATATTTGAAATAGAAACTCAATGTATCTAACCAATTATTTAAAACAAATGTAAGAGTTGTTTTGTTATGTATATCGTTGTTATGTATTTTGATGGATAATATACGCATTAATGCATGTATATGCAGTTATAGCTTAATCAATTAAATGATTAAATTCAAAATGATCAGCAAATATTTTTTGAAAAATCTTTGAAATAGAAACTCAATGTATCTAACCAATTATTTCTAATGGTTCCTGTCAAAATGCTGCTAGTTAATGAAAGTTCTTTAGGGATCAAGCAATAAAAGTCGAGTCAAATCCATTTGGGTTATTCTATCAATTCCAATATGAATTCCAATCGAATGCAACTGGATCTAGTATAGTATGAACTAGAGATCAAAACATATATGGATAGAACTTATAATGAAGTCTTGAAAAATAAGTAATTTTTGTTGGGCCAGTATCCTTTTTTTAGGTTAACTAGGATTCTTAGTGGTTGGAACTTCCAGTTATCTTGGTAAAAATTTGATATCCGTATTTCTGTCTCAGCAAATTGTTTTCTTCCCCCAAGGGATCATGATGTCTTTCTATGGAATCGCAGGTCTATTCATTAGTTCTTATTTGTGGTGCACAATTTCATGGAATGTAGGTAGTGGTTATGACCAATTTGATAGAAAAGAAGGGATAATGTCCCTTTTTTGTTGGGAATTTTTGTGAATAAATTGTCGCATCTTCCTTCATATCTTTCTGAAAGATATCCAATCAATCAGAATGGAGGTCAGAGAGGGTCTTTTTCCTCATCATGTCCTTTATATGGAAATCAAGGGCCAAGGAGCCATTCCACTGACTCATACTGATGAGAATTTGACTCCAAAAAAAATTGAACAAAAAGCTACCGAATTGGCCAATTTCTTGCGCCCATTAAAGTATTTTGAAATGAACTAAAGAAACTAATACATCTATCACGAGAACATATATGGAACAATATTAATAAAATCTAAAAATCTAATAGAATTAATCAAATAAAATATATTGAAAAAAAATAGATTAAGGAGATTTGTACACAAAAACTATTTTGTATATGCATACACATGTCATCCAGCTTCACTCTTTATACTATCAAAAGGTCTAATAAGTGTAGTGTAGATTCATCAAATATCCTAATATCTCTTTTGTTTTCGTAAAACATAATTCATCCTTTAAATTAATACCCTATCTCCACACTATGGTTAGACAGTGAAATCTTTTGAATTCGAAATAGAAATAAAAGAATTAAATGATTTGGTAGAGTTTGTCTTTAAATCCAAATTATATTCGTTAGTTAAAAATAGGTTTTTGGAGTATTCATCGAAAGGAATAAATGAAGGGGAAATCACAATTTGCCTAATTGCACTCTCTGGAATATGGAAAGAATATTGACTTCTTTTCATTCAAAAAGGGCCTTTCTTGTATGTTCTATTCTATATTATAAAGACTCAATTCTTAAACAAAAAAAAATATGAAAAGATCCATAGGTTCGATACCTTCTTCTTGTTATATAATTCATTCTTCATAGAAATCTCAGATAGAATCGACGAATGAAAAAGGTTCATTAACAATTTACATCACGGATACAAAATGAAAAAAGAAAGCATTGGCTTCCCTCCCATATCTTTGGTCTACACTCTTTTTGCCCTGGTGGCTTTCTCTCTCATTTAAGAAATGTCTAGAAACTTGGGTTCTTAATTTGGTGGAATACTTGGCAATCTGAAATCCTTTTGAATGATATTCAAGGGAAAAATGTTCTAGAAAAATTTATGGTATTAAACAAACTATTCCTATTGGATGAAATGTTAAAAGAGTACACAGAGACACATATGCAAAGGTTTCATATAAGAATGCACAAGGAAACAATATAATTGCTCCAAAGACAAAATGAATCTCAATTCCATTTAATTTTGCATTTCTCTACAAACTTAATCTGTTTTGCTATACTAAGTGGTTATTTTTTCTGAGTAATGAAGAACTTTTCATTCTAAATTCTTGGATTCAGGAATTTCCATATAACTTAAGTGATACAATCAAAGTTTTTCAATTCTTTTAGTTACAATTTATGGATCGGGTTTCACTCAACCCATGGTTGGAAACTAATGATTGGTTTGATCTACAAGGATTTTGGATTGGCTCAAAATGATCAGATTATATCTAGTCTTGTTTCCACTTTTCTAGTGATTCTAGATACAATTGTGAAATATTGGATCTTCCATTTTTTTTAAATCGTGTATCTCTTTCACTTGTAGTAATTTATCATTCAATGAATGAATAAGAATGAATAATTATTTGATATCAATCAAATAATCATTCTTCGTATAAAGAAATCATTTTTCATCTTACTTATTCTTTATACTTCTACCTTTTCAACTCAAGGTATTCATACTATATTCCACCAGTACAATTATTTTAGTACAATCAATACAATGGTAAACTTGTGGATAGGGAATTCTACTGGTTACCTATCAAATTTATTGTAGAAATTTGGGAGATCAATGATTGGACCATGCAAAATAGAAAGACTTTTTCTTAGGTAAAAGAACAGATGTCTCGATCCATTTATGTATTGATCATGATATATGTAATAATTTGAGCATCTATTTCAAATGCATATCCCTTTTTTTGTAGGGGATATGAAAATCCATGAGAAGCAACTGGGTGAATTGTATGTGCCAATTTCCATTTAGCTAATAAGCCCATGGATATTGAAGTTTCGTAAGTTGTACTTCTTGATAATGTATTTGAAGCAGCTATTTGAATTCCTTATGATATGCAACTAAAACAAGTTCTTGCTAATGGTAAAAAAGGAGCTTTGAATGTAGGAGTTGTTCTTGTTTTACCCGAGGGATTCAAATGAGCTCCCCGATCGTATTTCTCCCAAAATGAATGATAAGATGGGCAATCTTTCTTTTTAGTGTTATCATCCTAATAAAGAAATATGCTTGTAATAGGTCCTATTCCCGATCAGAAATATAGTGAAATCATCTTTCCTATTCTTTCCCCCGACCCTGCTACAAAATAAGATGTTTACTTCTTTAAATTCCCATATATGCAGGTGGGAATAGATGACAGGATCAGATTTATCCTGATGTTAGTAAGAGTAACAATATAGTTTATAATGCCAGTGGTATCAGAAAAGAAAAGGGAGATATGAAATAACCATATTTCATCAAGGACGTCAAGTTGTTGATATTATACCTCCAGGACCAAAAGTTATTGTTTAAGAAGGTGAATCCATCAAGATTGATCAACCATTAACAAGTAATTAAAATATAAGAGGTTTTGGTCAGGGAGATGCAAAAATAGTGCTTCAAGATCCATTACAAGCCCAAGGTCTTCTGTTCTTCTTGGCATCTATGATTTTGGCACAAATCATTTTGGTTCAAATAGTTTAAAAAGGTAGTTGACAAAATGAATTTCTAGATCTAGAGATTCCTTAAAATAAAGTTGGTAAAAGTGCCAACTTTTGTGATCGATAGAATGATATAAGAATATGATCCATTCTATAAGTCTTTTCTTTGTTTAATTTATTCTTTTGTGATTTTGGCACAAACTCATTTGATACCATTCCTAATGATATAAAATAAGTATACAAATACAAAAGAATTACAAGAAGGATGATGAATTTCTAGAAAGTCTTAGTCTTCCTAAAATAAAGTTGAAAGAAAAGGATTTTCTTGATCTTGATCAAGAATCAAGAATTTTCTTATAAAGATTCTTATTCTTTTTTATATAATTGAACAAATAGAACTTCTTCAATTTTTCAACTTATAACTATTTTTCTCTTATTTTTTTTTCTGAAAACAAGATTAGATATAGATATCCAAATATTTCTTTTATCTTTTATATTTTTTTTTATTTATAGAAAGAGTATATAAAAGAAAAGGATTTGCAGGATGTTTCATAAGGATAAATCCATAGGTATTGGATTCTTCATAAAATCGATGGATTCCTCCTTTCTTATTTTTTCATATTCAAAATCTTAACATAATATTTATTATTATGTTAGAAATGACAGAAACAATGAATTAGTCAATAGATTCAATTATTCAAAAACATCATAATAAAAAAGGAATAGAATAAAGTGGCTTGAAACATCCGAGAAAGGGATCCATTTTGTCATTTCCATTTTTTAAAATAGAATATTTGGATTATGTTGAATGAGATTCCATATATTTTTTGAATATATCAAAGCGTTTAAGAGTAAGAACTCAGAAGGCCCGCTGAGTTCTTACTCTTCATGTCTACAATATAATCTGGTTCATATTTTATATGATTATTACAGTATTACAGAGATTAACCCAACCCATAATAGGATCCATAAAATAAAATGCATATTAAACCAATTACAAGAATACCAGTTACAGTACCTATCAGTCAAAGAGGAATCCTTCCAGTAGTATCGGTGATTTCCCTTCTTTTTCATCAAGTGGTCATGCTAGAGACAAAAACATGGATAATTATGAGGATAGTATGCTTCCGAATGGGATAAAAGAATTCCTACTATTAATATTTTTTTTTTTGATTGAAAAAATAATTGGAAAATAATATAGCAAGTACAAAAATGAGTAATAAACCCTAGTATAGACTGGTACAATTCAATTCAACATTTTGTTCATTTGGGTTTGATTATGTCATAGCTCTATATATCAAATTAGTTTTATCATTGAATGAACTGCATTGTTGATATTGACCCTAAAAAAGAAATAGTAGGTACAGCCAGTCCGTGAACAGCCAACCATCGCACTGTAAAAATTGGATAGGTTCGATCTATGGTCATTGGGAACCTCCTAAAAGGATTTACTAAATTCATCGAGTTGTTCCAAAGAATCAAAATGGCTTGTTATTAATGAAATCCCTTCTCGGCTCTCTGTAAAATATTCATTTGGCCGAGGACTTCTAAATACATCGTAAGCTAAACCCGTACTGATAAATAACCAACCCGCAATGAATAGGGAAGGTATAGTAATGCTATGAATGACCCAGTATCGAATACTAATAGTAATATTAGCAAAAGAACATTCTCTCGTGCTTCCAGACATGTTGAGCTCCACAAATTCTTTTATGTTAAAAAAAATAGGCAGGCCAACTTTGTTAAAGATGGAATCAGTAATCTAAAACTACTGATACTGGATCTTTGTGAGATCATCAATCTTGTACCAAAAATGTATTTATAGTAGACCGAATAAATATAGCTACCCTTCCTATATCATAACAATGCAGCCTCGATCATTACCAAATGGAAATTCTATTGCTATAGCTTCCTTGTCTATGTATAAATTTATTTTCCTTAGAATATAAGATTAAGTAAGGTTTATATTATTGGATTTATCATAGTAATAGAAATTAAAGATCTTGAATGGATGGGCTCTAATAATTAATGAGAGATATCATGATTAGAAGATCTCATTATATTCATAATATTCCATTATATGTTATGTGAAATCTATAAATGGCGGTTTAGTTCATTTTTTTTAATCCTCTCGTTTTATTAAAGTAATTGGTCATTGTTCGTTCATAGAATAAATATGATGAAACTATTTCATTTTAAACTTTTAAACATAAGTTATTATTACTATTCTAAATATTAATTCTTAGAAATGGAAATTCTTATTACTATCCCTATCTATTTAATTCTTTACTTTTTCATTGGCTAATTGGAATTAATATATTAGAATTATATTTCATATTTTTTATTCTTTTTTTTTTTTAGTGTCCGTCTATAATGACTGATTAATCAAGAACTTTCAATTGGAACTCAACGAATTCTTTCAATTAGTTTTTCTTACCGTCATATCTGGATTGAGACTTAGGTAAATGTTTTATTCATATATGTAGTAAAAGAACATATCTAATTTAGCTCTTTCATGCCTATTCTAACTAGTTATTTTAGTTTTTTACTAGTTGCTTCAACTATAACCCCAGCTCTATTTATTGGTTCAAACAAGATACGACTTATTTGAAATAATGAAATAAATGAAATTCAATAAAAATTTCAAAAAATAAAAAACAAAGCCTCTCATAATATTTCATTTCAGGTATTCTATGGTTTCTTCCCACGTCAATTGCCAATTCATGGTCATTGAGATTCATGGATAATTCAGATTAATATTTAGGGATAGATCTTACCTCTTTTTATTCCCTAAAGCAAATCGAAATGATTGAAGTTTTTCTATTTGGAATCGTCTTAGGTCTAATTCCTATTACTTTAACAGGATTATTTGTAACTGCATATTTACAATACAGGTGATCAATTGGACCTTGATTAAGTAACATCTCTTTTTCTGCTTGACCACCTTTTGTAGGAGGACAAATTTAAGTTGCAATTCTACTTTGTTTTATTAAGTTATTTCATTGTAAATTGACATAACATAAACAGAATCACGCTCTGTAGGATTTGAACCTACTATATCGGCTTTTGGATACCTGCATTATACCGAACTGAACTAAGAGTGCTTTCTTATATCCTATAAAAGTTGATACGATTGTAAAGAAAAGGATTTTTTTAACCCTGAGGGTTTTGTGCATATATTATGCAAAAATAAAAAATTATGTCCAAAATTGCCCGATCTTATTCAATGAATCCCTCCTAACTATCCATAAGAGAAAGAATAGGTAGGGATGACAGGCTTTGAACCTGTGACATTTTGTACCCAAAACAAATGCGCTACCAAGCTGTGCTACATCCCTTTTAAAGATTGTCGTACAGTGTCCATTGTATAAAATCCATGTCTTATTTTCCACATCCTTTTTTTTGCTCTACCATCTCTATATAGATAGGTAGATAATTTTTTTATCATTTTTTAGAGGGCAGCAAAATGGAATCTGCTGGATATATATATATATATATATATATATATATATTTTATTATATATATTCATAAGCAAATTAATAAATTTCATTTCAAGGAAAAATAAAGAATCTTGAACTAAAATTCAAATGTCGAGTTATTTATAATCTATGTATTAGAGACTATATATGTATTACAATATACAATATAAATAAAGAATTGAAATAAAAAAGAAAAAAAAAATAAATAAAAGATGAAGGAGGATTTTCAATGTGAGATATAATAACTATGTTTTGGGTCTTTAGCAGTCTATTGATAGAAATTAATCATTTATTTCCAAATGCCTTGTCATTCCCTTTTTTTCATCTTGATTGAATTCTTTTATTGATCTGTGAAAAAATGAAGAAGATTTGAGATACAATTCTACGTAACATGGCCAATTTCGCCTTTTTTTCTTTTCTATTCTCAAAAAAGAAAGAGAAAGAGTGTATCGAACCTCAAAAATACAGTGAATCTATAGAATTTTGGGGAAAATAAATGGAAATGTGGATCCAGTCTAGGGCGGTTCCACGAAATTCTAACATAGAAAGAAGAAGAAGATACTGAGAAGATATATAGTTAGAAAAAAAAATTAATTATTTAATTATTATTATGATATTCTATAATATTATTCTATTAATGAATATGACTCTTTTTTAATTATAGTTATATTAATTAATAGTAATTCATTTTTAGATTATAGTACTTAGAAGTCAATCGAATTATTAGATTTAGAAAAAGAAAATATTTGCAAATTCCATTTCTTGTTAATAACTTTTATTAATATAGTTAATATAGATTCTTTTTTTCTTTCCTTTTTCTTTGGTTCGGATCAAAAAGAAAATGAAGAGAGTTCTAAAGTGAAGTCGATCCAAAATGAAAAGGAGGTTCATGGCCAAGGGTAAAGATATTAGAATTATAGTTATTTTGGAATGTACCTGTTGTGTTCGAAAGGGTGTCAATAAAAAATCGCCGGGCATTTCTAGATATATTACTCAAAAGAATCGACACAATACACCCAATCGACTAGAATTTAGAAAATTTTGTCGCTATTGTCAAAAGTATACAATTCATGGGGAAATAAAGAAATAGATGTAACGGAATGCTTGTGTTATTTTTACAAGTAGTGGGAAGACTAAGAACTTTACATCTTAACATATATAATACAAACCAAATCCTATTTTGGTCGAATCTTAATTAAATTTAATTAAATGAATAAAAAAAGTATTCTATTTTATAGATTATTTTATATAGATATATAGAAGGAATAAACAAACCATGGATAAATCCAAACAACCTTTTCGTAAATCCAAGCGATCATTTTGTAGATGTTTACCCCTAATCGGATCGAGGGATCGAATCGATTTTAGAAACATGAGTTTAATTAGTCGATTTTTTAGTGAACAAGGAAAAATATTATCTAGACGGACAAATAGGTTAACTTTGAAACAACAACGATTAATTACTATTGCTATAAAACAAGCTCGTATTTTATCTTTGTTACCTTTTCGTAATAATGAGAAACAATTGGAGAGAGTGGAGTCGATCCCTAGAACTACTGGTCCTAGAACAAAAAATAAATAGATAGACTCTTCAAAAGTCCAATCGGAACTCAAGCTCATATTAATATGTTTTTTTGGCTCAAAAAAAACTTGAATCCAGATTTGATTCTTGTATTATAAACTCTAAAATTATAAAAAAAGTAAAAAATGGGGAAGAAATCTTTTTTCTTGAAAGATGTTCGTTTATTCCTACTACTCAAATCTTCATTTCTTTTCTTCTATCTTCCCGAGTCCATTCTCCGGGAAATCGTTTCAATCATTCTTGTTTCCTATAATAATTAAGATTCTTTTATTCCTTTATTTGATTTGTATTCTTTTTTTTTTTTTTTTTGATTAATGATTTTCTTTGAAATAATATCAAAACAATTCTTATTTGATAGGGCTATTTGCGCAAGTATTTTACGATTCAGAAGCAATTGTCTCTTGTACAGATTGTGTATGAATAGGCTATAACTATAGAATAGCCTATCCTCACGAGTTACCGCATTTATCCGAGTGATCCACAAACGACAAAATCTCTCTTTTCCTTCTCTATTTCGATGAGAAGAAACCAAAGCTCTCATTCTTGTTGAGTAGTTGTTCGAGTAAGTCTCTGAATGAGCCCCTATAAAGGTTGCTGATGCAACAAACAACTTTTTTTTATCTCTGTATATCCTCATTTAACTTTGGTCATTGAATCAAATGAAATTTTCTTGAATAACTAATTGATTTGTCTTCTTTCAATTAACCCTTTCCTCCGGTTGACTAATAACAAAAGATTCTTCCGATATATAAATTATAAATTCCAATGGCTTTTGTGACTATGACCTTCTCGACCATGAATGGAAATGCATCTTTGTTATACTATACTATAATACTACTATAGTATATTAAAATACTACTTACAAAGAAATTTTATATGTTATCTATCTTACTTTTACACTCTCTACATTACACTACTCTATCGTCGTTATATATAGTACTACTATATTATATACTATTTATAGTGTATAGTATAGTAATTTTTTATATATATTATGTAATATCTTACAACTATATTCATTACATGTAATTACAGTATAGTTACCATATACTATATTATATAAACCAATATAGAATATATAATATAGTATAGTGTAGTGTATATACACTATATACTACATCTTTATCTATATTATGATTTGTATAAGAATATATAATATGGTATGTTAATTATTATACACTATATACTACATCTATACTATATTATGTATACTACAATATATATTATACCTATACTACCACTACATATTATGGTGTGCTTGTATGAAAATACGATAGTGTATGTATGGTATAATTATATTATGTGCATAGTGTATTGTATAGTATATATACCATGTAATACTATATATAATATACTATATAACACTACATATATATTATAGTATATATAGTATTCTACACTATACTATAATTTGTAGTATTATACATTATGTATAGTATAGTATAGTATAGTATAATTAATAATATGTATAGTGTGCTTAATTGGTATGGTATAATTGTGTTATGGTGTGGTGTAATACTATATACACTACATAAGTACAACACTATATAGATGCTTCATAACTACACTATACTATAGTATAGTGTATAATATAGCATGGTATAACATAATATAGTGTTCATAGTATATAGTATATATGATTAGTTTATAATCACTAGTGTGTACATCACACACATATAGTTGTAATTTTGTATGGTATAATACACTATGCATCACTTTATATTATTGCATACATATGTTTCTTATGTATTATATATCTATACTACATATGTAGTGTATAATATCTTGTGCTATACTTATATAGTAACATATAATTATATGGTATAAATATGTGTGTAATTGATATGTATATGGTGTATGATTATATATAACATGGTATGTTGTGTGTATGTATACAAATCTATCTTATGTGCTTATGGTTATTATATAATGTGTATAATGGTATAATATCTTTATACAATACAATGTATACTACCATACTATATAAGTGCGCATCTTATTATCTTGTTACTTCTGATATATACTTTATCTTTGTGCACACTATGTTATCTTGTAACACATAATATTTACATACTACCTGTGGTATGTTATTTAGTGTGTAGCATATAGTATACTATAGCATAGTATATACTTACATTTAGTCTAGTATAGTGTAGTAAAATATTATATAGTAGTGTATAATGTATACACACTACACTACACTATACTTGTATGTATTACATACTTATTATGCATGGTATGGTGTGTTATGTTATATAATAGTGTCATATATATTATGGTTATTACATACCTCACTATATTATTTTATACAAAACACTATACTATACTATATATGGTAGTGTAATAATACTATATTATGGCATCTGGTATAGTGTATGGTATGGTGTACTACCATATCTTGCTATCTTGTATTATATATACCTATACAACATGTATGGTATTATCTATGTATGTTGTATGTGTGGTTGACATTAGTGGTGTATGCTATGCTATGTTATATTAAACGCCATCACAAACCTACTATACATGCTATAATGAGTATGCTATAAATTGATATGTTTATACACTATACAATATATGCATAAACTACTATATATGGTATATATGCTATATTATGCACTGTATAATAAAATGGTCTGGTGGTATATTATGATATGTTATAATAATGTATGGTATGGTGTAAAGTATGTAATATCAATTATTGTACCTATCTATGGTAATGTATAATGCGTGATATACCGCAGTCTTGTATGGCATACGCTACCTATATATGCTACGTATGCATCACATATGCTACTTACCCTATGTTACACTATATTTTTGGTGTGGTATAATACAATACCTACACTATGGTATAATATGGTTGTGGTGAGTGTATTTATAATCTGGTATATTATAAAACATGTATATAATGTATATAGTAAATATAATATATAAGTATACAGTGTAGTATATTGTATATTTTGGTATACAATAGTATATAGTATATAATATGGTGTATACACAACACTATACTATACTATACTATATATAGTATAGTATAATATAGTATTATTATTGTGGTATAGTGTAATGTATACTATATAACACAATATATATGCTATAGTATAGTGTATGTAGTATAGTGTATAGTGTATAGTGTAATATCACACATACTACACTACACTATACTATACTATAATATAGTGTAGTGTATATGTAGTATGTATAGTATAGTATAATATTATATGTAGTATAGTATAGTATATAGTATAGTATAGTATAGTATAGTATAATATAGTATAGTAGTGTTATACTATATACTATACTATATATTATACTATACTACACTTTACATATAATTTTTTGCAGTATTATATAGTATCTATAGTATCACTATACTACACTATATAATACATAGTATAGTGTATACACTATATATAGTGTAGTATTGTAATACTATACTACTCTTATTAATTATATAATATATTAGTATTATGGTATGGTATAGTGTTTGTGACTATATACATTACTATGATGTATAATATAATATTGTATGGTATGGTGTATGGTGTGGTATGGCATTCTCATACTACACTGCACTATATAATACTTGTGTATGTTAATACATACTATTACTATAACACTACATTATAGTACACTATATACTATGTATTGGATATGTATAGTGTAGTAATTATGTAGTACAATGTATAGTATATAGTGTATATGTATATTATACTTTACTATACTATACTATACTAGTGTAGTGTAGTATATAGTATAGTATAGTTTAGTATAGTATAGTATAGTAATAGTAATAATAGTGTATGGTGTGAATGTATATACTATGGTGTTGTATAGGCGTTATCAGTAATGTATTACACTATATTATATTATATATTATATTCACATATCTATATATGATACAATATAATACACTACACTAAAATATAGTATGGCATAGTATAGTGTGTAGTATTTAAGAATGGTATAGTATAATATAAAGTGTATATTAGTGTAGTGCATTGTAGATACTACTATAATATAGTATAGTGTATATGTATATTATACCACCTTGCTTATCTTTTTATATAATAGTGTTATACTATGATATAGTGTAGTGTTAATACTAACACTACACTCTATACATAATTCTTTTATATACTATAATATGTGTTATATAGAATAACATTGTGTTAATATACTGCAATAATTAATACCCTATACTTACACTATCTTGCACTGTATATAAGCTACATTACGACTTTATACACAGCACTACACTTTATACTAATTTGTATGGATGTGGTATAACATATCTACATGTATAATTTATGTGCTTATGCTATTATACTATTATAAACATATTAATGTATGTATATTATAATTTACTTCTATATATATTAATACTACATCATTGCTACATTTATGTATAACCAATATGCTACACTTTATCTTTGCACTATGTTATGCTATACTTATCTACTTTGCATATAATATGCTATGGTATGGTAATAATTATCTATGGTGTTGATATTGACATATCTTATATACTTGCACTGCACTTCTTTATGCTTACTAACACATGCTATGGTATGCTGGTATGGTATGGTATAATATGGTTAGTTATAATGGTAATGTGTGAATATACCATGTAATACTATGTATAATGCTTCTTATATTGGTTGTCTTTGTGTATAATCTATACAAATATGTTATTACATCTTTATGTTGGTTGTATATGGTGTAATGTTATTTATATAGTGTAGTAATGTGAGTTATTATTGTGTTATTCTTGATTACCTATATCTTATATATTACACTTTCTACATGTATATTATATATGTATACTATAAACTAAATATATCTACATTATGCACTTTATTACATATGTACACAATGGATGTATATATGTATTATAAATTGCACTATACTACTACGTTATGCTTGTATATGGGTATAATATATAAAACAACATACTTACATACTATCTTGTAATAATTGGACTCGCTTTATCTTTATTATAACCTTATGCTTGTATAATGGTAGTATAGTTAGTAATAGTATGAAAAAATAATATAATATATATGCAATACATACACTATTACTATAACACTGCTATACTATACTATAACACTACAGTATAGTATGTATAGTGTAGTGTATATTATAACTACTACATAGTATAGTATAGTATAGTATAGTATAATATAGTAGTGTTGTGGTGTGAAAATTAATGTATGGTATGGTGTATAATATTATACTATACACTATATACTATACTAACCATACTTATCTATACAAAACTTATTTGGTATATTGCATAATTATGGTGTGGTATACTTATTATGGTGTATGGTGTGTAATTATGGTATAATAGTAATAGTGGTTTATTATAATACATGCACAAATATATGTGTACAATACAACACTATACTATACACACAAGTATGTTGTGTACTTGTGCATATAGTATAGTGTTGTATTGTACTAATATATAATTATATACTATAGTATTGTACAATTGTTGGTATTTGAGATTAATATACCATGTAGTATTGGTATATATTATATAATATATGGCATAATGTAGCCATTATATAATATACTTACATTAGTGTGTAGTATAGTATCAGTAGTAGTGTAGTGTATAATATACTAACTAATATACTTATAATATTATAGTGTATAGTGTAGAGTAGTTGTTAGTTTATAGTGTAGTATAGTATAGTATACTATAGTATAGTATAGTATAGTATAGTGTAGTTATAGTCTACACTATAAGTTATAGTATAATAATGTTATATATTTTGTAATAGTATAGTATAGTGTAGTGTAATGTGTACAGTATATCACAACACTTGTAGTAATGTATAGTGTTAATATACTATATTATACAAATGTAGTATGTAGTATAGTATGGTAGTGTACACTATAACTATATTGTGTCACACACTATACATTACACTATACATTACACTATACTATACTAGATAATATACTATATTACTATATTGTAGAAGTGTTATACTAGTATTGCATATTTTAGTATAATAGTGTTATGTATATAACCGTACATACAATACATAAGTGTATATAGTATGCTGGTATGATGGTATACATAAGTCAAGATATACTTTACACCATACACCATACCACACACACCACAATCACTATACCATAATACCATACTTTCATACCTCAACTATTATTTATATTATACCATACAATATATATGTATCATATATTAATTCATACCATACTAATACTATACCACATACTATAATATACTATTATATACTATAATTATCATACCGATAGATTATACCATATAATTATATTATAGATATTAATTATACCATCCCCATACCATAAATTAT
>JAKCPB010000794.1:22500-62820 GCA_021442155.1 Cymbidium sinense | reverse complement strand
GATAAAGAAATGGCTCTCAGCTCAATTACAATCATCTCAATGAGCAACACCATATGTAAGCATCCAGACTTCAAGTGAAGGGTTATAGTTACATATAGTGCTACCAACCAAAAGAAGAAAGATCAAGAAACATTAAGGCCATCATTGCCAGCATACCTCTTGTGGCACCTTATCCAATGACGATCATCGCATGAGCCTGCATAAAACTTCAAACAACAAATATAACCTACAAACACCCAACACTCATAGATATTAAGCTCAGTATAACAGATAAGGGGGTAAACCATTAAGATTGAACTAGTATAGAGGGAGCAAACCAAAGCCACCACCAAGAATTACTAAGTCACTAGGGACAAACCTAAAATATGGGAAAAAGCAAAACAGACAAAACAAAGTCAAAAGGAAACACATAGATGATAAGTTCATCCAAAAAAAATATGCAAAGATCTAGAAGAAATAATACCCAGTAATAGTAAGACTAATAGAAGAAGGTTAGGTAGCAAGGCAAACCATCAAAATAGAAAGGGGAGAGGTTCAGTCACAGACTATAACTAAAAATCCTAGCAGGAAGGATCTTTAATTGAAGAATGGGAAGCTAAGCAGCTGGTTCCCAACATAGTCTCCAAAAGATTGGGAAAATTATAATCGAGTAAATACTCTTTTAACCAACCCAAATGCCTAGAGTAACAATCCAAAGCAACAAAGATGGTAGCCACCCCGAAGCCACCAAGATAGCCAAGATTTAAACATCAAACTTAGAACCATCAAGAAAGCCGTGAAGTAGTCATCCACCACATATATTGAAAATATCCCATGGATAGCAAGTAAGCCACCAATCCCAATCCAAGGAAAGGAGAATCGAGTCCAATAACTAGAGATAGCAATGATAGAAAAAGAAAAGCCCTTTACAAAAAAAAAACAATGCAATAAACAAAATAGTAGCAAAAAATAAGGAAACCAATAGAGCCACCATCACCCAAGTCCAAAAAAACATCCACCAGTTTTCAACCTTCCCATTCAGAAAATCAAAACCAAAATGTCACAATAGGAGATCCCCATATTTAGAAGATATAACGATCCAGTAGCATCCATCCTCACACTCATCTGAAAAAGAAACAAAATAAGGGTGAAGATTCATAGAAAAATTGTTCTCCAAGCTACAACAAAACAACAAACAATCCTCAAGGGCACACAATCCCTCATAGTAGCAGGAGAGAAAAACCATAACAACACAAAAAAGCCACCACCTTTCAATGAGCACCCCAACCAAAACCCACACCCCAAACAAAGATAAGTAAAACCCAAAAGATAGGAGTGTGAGAAGGGTGACACTTGAGAGAATGGACAAAAATAGATGGAACAAACCATCCTAATCAGCAAAAACTAGGTGACAGCTCAACCCATAGCATAACCAATCTAGAAAAGTTCAAAAAATAACCACTAGAGAACTAAAGGGTAACAAAACCAACATGAGCAACACCTAAAAAAGGAAAACCCATAACCACGCAACACTAGAAACTAGCCAACCATAAATTCCAAAATAAATAAAACTAACTACAAAGAGATCCAAAAAATAAAGAGAACCACACCAACTAGAAGACATGTAAAACCCAATAGCCTCCACCCACTATAAACACCTCTACCAGGGTGGGAGATAAAATAAGCCATAAAACAAAAGCTATAACAAACATCCAATAATTGGAAAGATAACCCCAACCCATCTAAATGATGGGAAAAAATCAAAATGGAGTTTAAAAAATAGATTTAGGTAAAGAGAAAACTCAAGACCAAACTAGCAAAGGAGAAAACCAGTTCTAATCAAAAACACCAACATAGAAAAAGTCAAAGCCCCAAAGGAGAAAAGAAGAGCTAAAAGCCTTTAAGATAAAGAAATCTAGTTTTATCTAGATTCACAAGATCCCTTAAAAGGAGAGGTATGTTATCATTAGAAAACATTTGCAAACAAGAAGACTTGGCCCCCAAATTGACAAGAAAATTAGCACAAGAGTTGGCTTCCCTATAAATATGAGAAATTTAAAAATCTAGGTTAGCAAGAAGCCTCCAAGTATGATTAAGCAAATAAAACACTTCAGCATTACCATGAGCAACAGATTTAAGTAAATCTAGAAGAAGGAAAGCATCAACTTCAAACCAAATCTTATGAGAACCTTGTTCCAAACAAATGGAAATTCCATGATGAATTCCTTTAAGTTGAGCAAATAACACTGAATAAGGCTCTAAAGGGGCAGCAAAAGCAGAGATAACCTTGCCACTGTGATCTCTCAAAATCCCACCACATCCATAGTAACCATTAGAAACCGAGCCATCAGTGTTAACCTTAATGTAATGATAATTAGGTTTAATCCAATATATAATTTCCTGTGTAGGAGAGACATTA
Organism: Cymbidium sinense; assembly: GCA_021442155.1. Lineage (NCBI taxonomy): Eukaryota > Viridiplantae > Streptophyta > Magnoliopsida > Asparagales > Orchidaceae > Cymbidium > Cymbidium sinense. The sequence continues at coordinate 60,422 of JAKCPB010000794.1, read as the reverse complement.
CAAGGAGGAAGGTTAATCCCAAGTTTCAAGGCCACAGACTTGTACCCTTTAAAATTAGAGTGAGTAAGAAGATTGGCTTTGAAAAGAGACAAAATTTTATATTTGGAACTAGCAATGATATGATTATAATTCATTGGAATATTACAATGTTTTGCATCATTTCTATACCATCCAAATATACCAAAGAATAGCTAAAAAATTTTAACATGACCCTTAGAAGTGTGAGAAACATGCTTCAAGGAGTTGCATAATAGAAAATGAACCATTAAAATGGAAAGTATTAAAAATATTATCATACCAAGCCAACATTCTAGCAATAGGGCATTCATAAAAACATGATCCACACTTTCAATGGAAGCAATAGTGACATTTAAAGGGGAGTTGGAAACCTTTTTCAAAAGAGTAGCATCCAGGGATATAATGCACCAAGTTAAGACCAAAGTAAGATGACACTATTATTCTAGATTTTAGTAAAACCAAGGACTCTTGATATTTAAATCTAATAAAATGCCACACATCCTTAAAAAACAAAATCTCCGTAAGAAGAGATTTTAAAAAAGAATTTGTTTAAGGAAAGGCCAAATTTTAAGCATTTTTGTCAATGATTACATTAGGAAAAAGGTTAATCAATTGAGCCACATCCCATTTATTATCAATAATTAACTGAGGAATCTTAAGCACTATAGTAGAATGAGTATTGAGAACGAAATCAATAGAGCCTCCAAGCCAATTCTCTTGCCAAAAGAATGAGGAACTAGAATTGACATCCCAATAAATTAAATTCCATTTGATACTACAAAGTCTTATCCAAAATAAGAGAATCCCCAAAAAAGCACAAATGAGGGGTGAGATAAAATATATTTTGTTTATTTCTAAAGTTCCACCACATTTTATAGGAAAAATAGTTAATAGAATCCTCTAATGTTTTGCAACCTAAGTCACATTCATTATTAGTACATAATTATTCCAACTAGCCCAATGTAATATTTTAGTAGATGTATTAGATCCCCAAAAAATTTATTAAAAAAGTCTATTAATCCTTTTAATAATAGAACAAGAAACAATAGACAAGAGATATATATAGGCAGAGCAAAGGGTACTTTTGATCAGGATGAGTCTAGCACCAAAGAAATGTAAGTTAAATTCCCAATGGTAGGTTTTCTTATTTATTTTATGAATAACTTCATCAAATAAAGAAGATCTTCTCGTGCCACTATATAAGGGAGTCCCCAGATACTTGATAGGGAGATTTTGATGAGAGAAACCCATAATATTTTGCATAACATTGATCTTAGATAAAGAGATAGAAGAGCTTGTAATAAAACAACTTTTATCAAGCCACTCTCCCTACCAAAATGAGTTAAGAACTTACATAATTTTTAATGTAAAGAGTGGAGGCATTGCAAAATATAATGAAATCATCAGCAAAACTAAGGTGTGGAATGGGAAACCCACCAATGGATTTGTAGTACATGTTAAGCATTCTAATAAACATAAACTCAATACATCTATAAAGATATTCCACAACAATAATGAAAAGGGCAGGTGAAAGAGGGTCCCCTTGACTTAGCCGATGAGAAGAAGAGGAAAAACCATGCACTTCACCATTGAGAAGCTAGAAAACCAAGAATTCTCAATCCCATTCTTAATTAAAGTAACAAATTGATTAGAGAACCCAAATAAAGCTAGAATTTTATATAGGAGAGCCAAACCAATATTATCAGAAGCTTTGGAAATGTCAAGCTTAAAATGCATGTTTCCACTATGAACTTTGGCATTTAAATCATGGATCATCTCTTGGGCTAAAAGAACATTATCAAAATGGATCTCCTTTAACAAAACTAGTTTGATTGGGGGAGATAATTTTAGGAAGTAAGTACTCAATCTTTTAGCCAAAATCTTAGAGATAAGTTTATTGAAAAAAGAGCAAAGGTTAATCGGCCTAAAATCACTCCAAACTTTAGGATTGACTTGTTTTGGAATTAAAATAATGGAGGTGTTAGCAATATATTTATGAAGGATAATACCCTTAAAAAAATATAGAATAGCTTTAATCAAGTCCTCCTTAATGATAATCCAACATTTTTGGCAAAAAGTAGTAAAACCATCTGGACCAGCCATAGAGTCTTTATTCATACTCTACAAAATATCAATTTAACTTTAAGGTAAGAAAGCATATTTTTATCCTCATCAAAATGATTAGAATAACTTTAGGCCAAGAAATATCATCATAAGCAACATTTTTATTCAGAAGCTCTTTATAAAAAGAAATAGCAGAATCAATAAGCTCCTTTTTATCCGAACACCAAACTCCATCATTAATTTTATGAATGTGATTTATTACTTTTTTCTTTTTAACCATGGCATAGAAATATTTAATATTTTGATCACCATTAGAGATCCATTTCACAGAATTTTTTTGTCGCCAATAGGTCTCTTCCATATCTTGAAAACATGTTAACCTATCTTTAGCATGTGCCAACATATGAATTTTAGAAGGATCATTAACAACAGCTTCTTCCAAAATGATAACCTCATTCTCTATTTTATTAATATTTACAAAAAGGTTCCTAAAACATTATTTATTCCACCAAGCCATTGTTTAAGTCTTTTTAATTTGAACCATGATCTCCTCATCCCAAAAATAGAATCATCAAGATGGAGAGGTTCACCCCAGTTACTAGCAACAACATCAAAAAATCTATAATCCATCAACCACATATTTTGGAAACAAAAAGGGATAGGGGAGGAAGATTTATTAGCATTAAAATTCACATTAATAAGCAAGGGAGAATGGTCCTAAAGGGTTCTATTTAAGTGCTCCATAGAGGTACTAGGGAGAAGATTAATCCGTAGATGGTTAAAAAAACCCTACCAAGCCTTTGCCAAAGTCTATAATGATTCTAAGTAAATTGAGACCTAGTAAAGCCAATGTTAGAAAGATGACAATCAAGGATAATGTTATTATAATCTTCCATTGAAAATTAGTTTGGAGCATTACCACCAACACGTTCAGAGGAAGAATAGATAGTATTAAAGTCTCCACCCACAAACCAAGGAGCGTCAACCAAAGAAGAAAACTAATAAGATTCTCCCAATGAATCTGTCTACTGTTTCCATTACAAGAAGAACGAACAAATGAACCAAAATAACTAAAATTATCTTAAGTAATCTTAACATTTACAACTTGGGAAAAATCATCCAAAATCTGTAGAGCATAGGTATTATTCCAAAAAATCCAAATTTTATTGCTCGAGTTAGCAAAAATATTACGAAAGCCAATCATACTAGCAATATAAGAAATGTTAGAAGGAAGAATAAAAGGTTCCAAGATTGCCAAGAAGGAAATGTTATGAGTACAAACTAAGTTTCTAATTTTATTTCTAATAGAGAGGGTTCCAATCCTTCTCACATTCCAAATTAAGAAAGAAACTATTTATTTTAAGCGTATATATCTAGTAATTTTAGCAAAATTAGAAAGTTTAGTTTTAAGAGTTTTATTTTTCTTCTTAAAATTAGTTTGAAACTTATTATAAATATCCACAACATCACCATCTGAGAGAGATTATTTAGGAATATTTTTGGAATAAGGTTGCACATTTAAAGCATCATTGCAATCCACTTCACCTTCTTCCAAATCAAGATATCTTGAAGTGTTGAATAGAAATTTCAACATTAGAATGAAGAAGCAGAAAAGGATTAGAGTTTTTAAAGCACAAATGTCAAGAAGCTTTTCCATTAGTTTGCTCACAATTCAAGCCCTCATCACATGTTTTCAAAGATGGAAAAGAAGCAGAATGGAATCATTAGAGATTGAATCATCATCCATAAGTTTCAAAACATATTATTATCAATATTTTACCAATATAGGTAATTCAGTATAAGACCATTAAATGTTAAGGCATCCTTATTAACATGACTAAAATTGATTAGGCTTAGAACCACAAACATTGTCCATAGGAATAGTGGGAGGATTAAGATAATGTCCCTTGATTTCAGGTAAAGAAATGTCCATAAGAGCCTATTTTTGTGATTTATTTGAGGGCACCTTAAGATTGGGATCTAAATTATTAATATTTGGTTTGAGTTTCTTAAGGTGAGGGTGAACCATAAAGCAATTCGAAACTCCATGACCATGAATTTTGTATTGGGAATAAAAAATAGAAAGTTCTGAGTCCACTTTTGCAAATATCTATTTCGATCTAGCAAATTTCCTTAGAAATTATGTAGTTATATTCAACTCAACTAGGATCTGAGCAATAGATGGTCGGGTATTAAAAGTAGTTGCCTGATCAACTTGAAAAGGATGACCGAACAATGCACCCACAACAAAAAGAAATTTATAATTAATGAAGTGGGCATGCAAATTAGGAAGAGAGATCAAACCAAAATAATGGAAGATTCCTCCTTAATATCAAAAAAGGGGCTTCCATTTCAACAATCTCATATGACAATTGAAAACAAAATAGGAGAGTCGATAAAAAACATGAGAGTATTCCAAATAATTTGAAATTGAATCAATACATGGCGGGAATCAATCAATTCTACAAAAAACAATTCCATAGAGTTTCAAGCTATGAAATAAACATCAAATATTCTCTAATGTAGGATGACACAAAGTCAATTTACCCACCAATGTGAATTCAAATGGGTTCGAAAGGCTTTCCCAACTAAATTAGAACACATTATTGCAGGTACACCATGGAAGGAAGTCGAGATAAGCTCGAGAGACTCACTAGCATAATTGGCCTTACCAACAAGAACATCTTTAAAATATTTTGAAGCCAACGATGGATTTAAGCCAAAATCCCCCAAAGAGTCAAAAATCTTAGCGGGAGCAGCCGTAAACTCAGGATTTACCCACAGGGAAGCAGAAAATGTGACTATGATGAGCAGCGGTGCATGATAAGAGAAGCTGTAAGCTGAATGTACCTATCAAATTGAAATCACCAATAATAGAGGAGACACACCACCAATGGGAAATTAAATTTTCTAGAGCATCAAAGAAATATAGGAGAGAGAATATGTTTTCAATTTGGTTTAGTAGAGTTTGGGTTTTTGGGTTTATGATTTAGGGTAGGGTTTAGGGTTTAGGGTCAGTTGTTTAGGGTTTAGGGTTTAGGAAGGTTTAGCCAGGGTTTAGGTTTAGGTTGGAGTGTTTGTTTTACTTGTGGTTTGGATTTATTTAGTTTAGGATTTTAAAAAAAATAAAAATCAAACCCAGATTTTTACTTATTTTATTTATTTTATTTATTTATTTATTTTATTATTTATTTAGGTTTTATTTTATTTTTTATTTAGATTTTTATTTTAGTTTATTTTAATAGTTTTTCTGAAGTTTTAATTTATTTTTTTCATCCCAGGATTTTGGTAGGAGAGCCCAGAGTTTTAGGTAGGGTAGGGAGGATCCAGGAAGGGTTTAGGGTTTAGTGTAGGGCCTAGGGTTTTTGGTGTGGTAGGGTCATGATGGAGGGATCTGGTAGATTTAGAGTGTTTAGGGGGTTTTTTCTATTTAATTTATTTATTTGGGATTAGTGTAGGGTTTGGTAGGAATTTAGGTTAGTTTATTTTAAAAAAAACCCAAGTAATTTTTTAGTTTATTTAGTTTTTTTTGTTATTTTAGTTTATTTATTTAGGTTTATTTTTTTTATTTTATTTATTTTATTTTATTTATTTAAGTTTTATTTATTTTAGTTTATGTTTTTACACTATTTTATTTTGGGTTTAAGTTTAAGTTTATGTTTATTTTAATTTAGTTTTATCCTTTTTTTTTAGGTTTATTTTTATTTTTTAGGATTAGTTTAGGTTTTTTATTTTTATTTTTAGGTTTTAGGTTTTATGTTTTTATTTTATATCTATGTTTTATTTTAGTTTAGTTTAGGTTTATTTAGTTTATTTTATTTTTATTTAGTTTAGGGTTTAGGTTTAGTTTATTTTGGTTTAAGTTTAGGTTTTATTTATTTTAGTTTAGTTTATTAATTTAGGTTTATTTATTTTATTTGTTTATTTTTGGTTTTAGTTTATGATTTAGGTTGAGGTTTAATTTTTTTTATTTATTTTAGGTTTATTTTTTTTAGGTTTATTTTATTTTATTTTTTATTTTAATTTAGGTTTATTTATTTTTATTTATAGGTTTTATTTTAGGTTATTTTAGTTGGTTTAATTTATTATTAGTTTAGTTTATTTATTTTATTATTATGTTTAGGTTTAGGTTTAGTAAGTTTATTTATTTTATTTATTTATTTATTTATTAAGTTATTTAATATAGTTTAGGAAGGTAATTTAGGGTGGTAGAGCTCAGTTTAGTGGGTGGGGGCCCAGGATCAGTTGGTGGCCTAGGATTTAGCCCAGGGATGGTTAAGGTCAGGAAGGCCCAGGGCAGAGGCCTTGGGCCCAGGGTCAGGTGATCAGGCCCAGGGCCTGTGGTTAGTTCAATCTAGTTTAGGTTTAGTTTTAGGGCTCAGGGCTCACGTCATGATCATCTTTAAACCTAATCAAAGAGTAGGTCATTTATTTTAGTTATTTTATATTTAGTTTAGTTTATCTTATTTATTTATCTCATTTAGTATTTATTATTTTAGATTTATTTATTAGGCATTTATTTAGTTTATTTAGTGTCAGTTATGTTAGGTTTTAGGGTATTTTGTGGCCCAGGTTTGGTAGAAGTTTGGGGTTATTATTGGGTAGGGTAGATCAGATTTAGTGAGCAGGATTTGTGGGAGTTGGCTAGGGTTTTTATATGGTGTGGTTAGGTAAGAGGGTTTTAGTAGGTTTTTAAAAAAATTAAGTAAACCAGAGGTTTATATTTTATTTTATTTAGTTTATTTTATTTATTTATTTATTTTATATTTTATTTTTATTTTATTTTTTATTTTTTTATTTAATTTTTTATTTAATTTAAGTTTATTTATTTTAGTTTTTTTATTTTGGTTTAGGTTTAGTTTAATTTTAGTTAATTTTTTTTTTATTTTAGATTTTAGGTTTTAATTTTATTTATTTTAGGTTTAAATTTTATTATTTTTTAAGTAGGTTTTTAGGTTTTTATTTTGGTATTTTCTTTATTTTTTATTTATTTTATTTGATTTAGTTTAGTTTAGGTTTAAGTTTATTTTATTTTAGGTTTAGGTTTAGGTTTTTTTTTATTTTAGTTTAGTTTTTTTTGGTTTAGGTTTATTTTTTATTTTTATTTTAGGTTTTTTTAGGTTAAGGTTTAGGTTTTTTTACTTTGGTTTTTTAATTTTAAATTTATTTTTTTAGGTTTAGTTTATTTAGTTTTATTTATTTTATTTTAGGTTTATTTTATATGTATTTTACATTTATTTTTATTTTATTAAGGTTTTTTATTTTTAGGACTATTTTATTTTATAGTTTAGTTTAGGTTTTTATTTTTTTAGTTTAGTTTTTTATTTAATTTTATTTTTAGATTTAGGTTTAGGTTTAGGTTTTAATTTTAGTTTTTATTTAATTTTATTTTATTTTATTTAGCTTTAATTTTATTTATTTATTTTACTTTCCGATTTTATTTAGTTTAGGTTTAGGTTTTTTGGTTTTTAGGGTTTAAGGTTTAGGGTTTAGTGTTTTAGGTTTAGGTTTTAGGATTGTGGTTTGTGGTTTTTTAAAATTAAGTAAACCCATAGTTTAGGTTTAGTTTATTTAGTTTATTTTATTTATTTTAGTATATTTTATTTTTTTATTTTATTTATTTATTTTTTTATTTTATTTATTTTATTTATTTTACTTTTAGGTTTATTTCTTTTCATTTTGGTGTTTTATTTTACTTTATTATTATTTTGTTTAGGTATTTTTTTTTAGTTGAGTTTTATTTTATTTTATTTTAAATTTAGGTTTTTTTTAATTTTAGGTTTAGTTTAAGTTTTATTTTATTTTTATGTTTAGTTTAGGTTTTATTTTGGTTTAATTTTAGGTTTTATTTTTTAGTTTATTTTATTTTATTTAGTTTAGGTTTAGTTTATTTTAGGTTTAGGTTTGATATTATTTATTTTAGTTTACTTTATCTTAGTTTAGTTTAGATTATTTTATTTTTTATTTTATGTTTAGTTTTTTTAGGTTAAGGCTTAGCTTTTATTTTTTATTTTTTTTTATTTTAAATTTATTTTTTTTAGGTTTTTTTATTTAGTTTTTATTTTATTTTAGGTTTATTTATTTTTATGTTGTTTAGGTTTTTTATTTTAAGGTTTATTTTATTTTATAGTTTAGTTTAGGTTCTTATTTATTTTATTTTTATTTAGTTTATTTTTTCTAGTATGTTTTTAGGTTTAGGTTTACATTTAGGTTTTAATTTAGATTTTTATTTTATTTTATTTTATTTATTTTAATTAAGTTTAGGTTTATTTATTTATTTTATTTTCAAGATTTATTTAGTTTAAGTTTAGGTTTTTCGGTTTGTGGTTTTAGTTTAGGTTTATCTATCTTTGGGTTTAGGGTATAGGGTTTTATTTTTTAATTAAGTAAACTCGTAGGTTTATGTTTATTTAGTTTATTTAGTTTATTTTTTTAATCATTTTAGTTTAATCTTTTTATTTAGGTTTATTTTTTTATTTATTTATTCTTGTTTATTTTTTCTTAGGTTTATTTATATTAGTTTATTATTTTGGTTTTGGTTTAGGTTTAAGTTTAGTTTTTAGTTGAGTTTTATTTTTATTTATTTTTTTGGTTTTAAGTTTTATTTTTTATATTTAGGTTTATGTTAGTTTAGGTTTTTTATTTTTTTTATGGTTTTGGTTTTAATTTTGGCTTTTATTTTTTTAGTTTATTTTATTTATTTAGTTTAGGTTTAGCTTTATTTTTTATTTTTTTATTTAGTTTATTTTAATTTTAGGTTTAAATTTATTTCATTTTTATTTTATTTTAGGTTTAGGTTTTCTTTAGTGGTTTAGGTTTTATTTTATTTATTTTGAGTTTTATTTTGGTTTATTTTAGGTAGAAGTTTTATTTTATTTTATTTTAGGTCTATTTTATTTTATTTTATGTTTATTTTATTTTATGAAGGCTTTTATTTTAGGTTTATTTTATCTTATAGTTTATTTTAAGTTTTGATTTATTTATTTTATTTTAGTTTAATTTTTATTTTATTTAATTTTTAGGTTTAGGTTTTAGTTTAGGTTTTATTTTATTTTATTTCATTTTTATTTATTTATTTTATTCATGTTTTATTTTGTTTTATGTTTTAGTTTGGTTTTTTTACTGCAGTGGTTTAAAAGGGTTTTGTAGGTTTGGGGTTAGCTTTTAGGGTTTAGTGTTTAGGTTTAGAGTTTTGGTTTTAAAAAAAATTAAACCGACAGTTTAGGTTTATTTAGTTTATTTTAGTTTATTTCATATTTATTTTAGTTTATTTTATTTTTATTTTATTTAAGTTTATTTTATTTTATTTAGGTTAGTTTATTTATTTAGGTTTATTTATTTTAACTTAGGTTTATTATTTTGTTTGTTTTGGTTTTTTTGTTTATTTTAGTTGAGTTTTATTTTATTTTATTTCTTTCTTTTAGGTTTATTTATTTTATGTTTAGGTTTAGGTTTTATTTTATTTTTATGTTTAGGTTTTAGGTTTTATTTTTGGTTTATTTTATTTTTTTAGTTTATTTTTTCATTTTAGTTTAGGTTTAGGTTTAAGTTTAATTTATTTTAGGTTTAGGTTTATTTATTTATTTTATTTTAGTTTATTTTAGGTTAAGTTTATTTTATTTTATTTATTTTATTTTTATTTTAGGTTTTTTTAGGTTAGATCAGGTTTATTTTTTATTTATTTTGGTTTATTTTTAGGTATTTATTAAGTTTAGATTTAATATAATTTTTATATTATTTTATTTTATTTATGTTATTTTTTTTATGTATTTATTTTATTTTTTTATTTTAGGTTTATTTTATTTATATAGTTTAGGCTTTTATTTATTTTTTATTTGTTTATACATTTTATTTTATTTTATTTATTTTATTTTGAGGTTTAGGTTTAGCTTAGGTTTAGTTTAGGTTTTATTATTTTATTTTATTTTATTTTATTTAGATTTAGGTTTTATTTTTAGGTTTTATTTAGTTTAGTTTTAGGTTTAGGAGGGTCAGGGTTTAGGTTTAGGGTTTGGGGATTTATTTAGGTTTGGGGTTTAAGGTTTAGGGTGGGATTTATGTTTAGTGTGGTGTGATTTTGTTTTGGTTGATTTAGGGTTTTTGGTTTAGGGTAGGGTTTTTAGGGTTTAAAACCATAGTTTTTATTAGTTTAATTTTTTAATTTTAAATTACAAACCCATGTTTAGGTTTATTTAGTTTTATTTTAGTTTATTTTTTATTTATTTAGTTTTAGTTTATTGATTTTAGGTTTATTTATTTAGTTTATTTTATAGGTTTAGGTTTTAGGCTTAGGTTTTAGTTTAGTCATTTTTCTTTATGGTTTATGCTTTAATTTTATTTTTTTAGGTTTAGGTTTTATTTTAATTTTGAGGTTTAGGTTTGGTTTTATATTTAATTTAGGTTATTTTCTTTAGTTTAGGTTTTGGTTTATTTTAGTTTATTTTATTTATTTTATTTTTTAGTTTTAGGTTTAGGTTTTTTGGTTTTATTTTAGGTTTAGGTTTATGTTTTATATATTTTTAGTTTATTTATCTAGTTTAAGTTTATATTATTGTTATTTTTAGGTGTAGTTTTTTGGTTTTAATTTGGGTTTAAGTTTTCTTATTTATTTTTTAGGTTCATTTTTAGGTTTATTTTATTTTATTTTTTATTTTATTTTATTTTAGGTTTATTTTATTTTATTTTAGGATTAGTTTTATTTTATTTAAGTTTTATTTTAAGTTTAGTTTATGTTTTTATTTATTTTATTTTAGTTTTATTTTATTTTTTTATTATTTTTTTTTAGGTTTAGGTTTAGGTTTAAGTTTTAGTTTATGTCTTTATTTTATTTTGATTAGTTTATTTATTTATTTTATTTATTTAAGTTTAGTTATTTATTTTATAGTTTAGTTCATTTTTTATTTATTTACATTTGGTTTAGCTTTAACATTTTAATTAATTTAGTTTAAGTTTAGGTTTATCTATTTATTTTATTTTATTTTAATTTAGGTTTATTTTAATTTTATTTGGGTTTGGTTTATTTTTTATTTATTTCTAGATTTTATTTTAGGTTTATTTTTAGGTTTAGTTTTATTTAGATTTTATTGAATTTTTAACCCATTTTATTTTTTTTATGTTTATTTTATTATTGTAGATTCTAGTTTATTTTATTTTCTAGATTATGTTAGTTATTTTATTAGTTTATTTCTTTAGTTTATTTTATTTTTATTTTAGGTTTAGGTTCAGGTTTTAGGGTTTATTATATCTTATATTTAGGTTTTTTTTATATTTATTATTTATCAGGCTTATTAGGTTTTTTAAGTTTTGTGGGTATTAGGGTTTTAGGGTTTAGGGTTTTAGGTAGGGTTTAGTCAGGCCTAATTATGGTTTAAGTTTAGGGTTAGGATTAGTTTCCTTAGGGTAGGGTTTGGCCTGTTTATAATAGTAATTTGGGAAGGCCCAGGGTTTGAGAGTGGCCCAGGGCCTAGGTCAGGTCAGGCCTCAGGATCTTTAGTTTAGGTCAGATTTGTGGCTCTGTGGTTCACCATCTTTTAGGGTATAGAGTTCAGTGATTTGTATGGTTTGGGATTTAGGGTTGGATAGGGTAGGGTTTAGGGTTTAGGGTTATTTTTAATTCAAACCGCCATGTTTAGATTTTTTTTAGTATTTTAGTTTATTTTTTTTATTTTCTTGGTTTATTTTTATTTCATTTTTTAGTTTTGGTTATGATTTTAGTTTTTTTTGGTTTAGGTTTAGGTTAATATTTTTTTTAGTTCAAGATTATTTTATTTTATTTTTCAAGTTTAGGTTTTATTTTATTTTAGGTTCAGTTTGGTTTTTTTATTTTATTTTTTTAAGTTTAGGTTTTGTGGTTTCATTTAGGTTTATTTATAAGTTTAATTTTTTAGTTTAGGTTTAGGTTTATTTTTTTTTATTTTTTAAATAGTTTAGGGTTTAGGTTTAATTTATTTTGGTTTAGGTTTAGGTTTTATTTATTTTAGTTTAGTTTGGTTTATTTTAGGTATAAGTTTTTCATAGTTTATTGTTTAAGTTATTTTTTTATTTATTTTAGGTTTATTTTTAAGTTTATGTTTTATTTAGTTTTATCTTATTTTATTTAGGTTTATTTTATTTTTATATGTGGGTTTTGTTTTATTTTAGTTTTAAATTTTAGGTTTATTTAATCTATAGTTTAGGTTTTTATTATTTTATTTTTAGTTTACTTTTATTTTTTTATTTTTTTATTTTAGGTTTAGGTTTAGGTTTAGTTTATTTAGTTTAGGTTTTATATATTTATATTTTTTATATGTTTAGGTTTAGGTTTTTTTTAAATTATTTTGTTTTATTTTACATTTTAGGTTTTTTGGGTTTTTATTTAGGGTTCAGTTTAGTGTTTGGGTTTAGTGTTTAGCTTTTATTTAGGGTTTTAGGATGATTAGTTTAGGGTTTTAGTTTAGGGTTATTTAGTTTAGTGTTTTAGGGTTTAGGATTTAGGGTAGGTTTATTTAAGTTTTTTAGTTACAAGGTTTTTAGTTTATTTAGTTTATTTTATTTTATTTGTATTTATTTTATTTTATTTTTCTCATTTTATTTAGTTTTATTTATTTTAGTTTAGTTTTTAATTTAGTTTCATTTATTTTATTTTTTATTTTATTTTAGGTTTATGTTTTATATTTTATTTTAGGTTTAAATTTAGGTTTTTTATTTTATTTTTAGGTTTTTAAGTTTTATTTTAGTTTATTTTAGGTTTTATTTTGTTTAGGTTTTAGCTTATTTTATTTATTTTATTTTATTTAGTTTAGGGTTTTGGCATAGTTTATTTGAGGTTTAGGTTTAGTTTAGGTTTTATTTTTAGTTTAGTTTAGCTTTATTTTATTTTATTTATTTTTGGTTTTTTTTTTAGTTTAGGTTTTATTTTTTATTAATTTTAAGTTTAAGTTTTATCTAGTTTTATTTATTTTATTTTGTTTTTATTTACATTTAGTTTTATTTTATTTTATTTATTTTATGTATTTTATATTTAGTTTAGTTTAGGTTTTTTATTATTTTATTTTTATTTTATTTATTTATTTTATTTTATTTAAGTTTAGGTTTATGTTTTAGTTTAGGGTTTTATTTTTTTATTTTATTTGATTAAATTTAGGTTTATGTTTATTTATGTTTTTTAGGTTTTATTTAGTTTAGTTTTAGGTTTTAGGGTTAAGGTGGGTTTTGGCTCAGTTAGTGGTGGGTGGTTTTTGGTAGGGTAGGTTTAGGTTTAGGGTTTAGGTATGGTAATGTTTAGGGTTTAGGGTAGGGTCAGGAGGTTTAGGTTTTTTAGGGTTTAGGATTTAGTGGTTTATTTTATTTTTTATAGTTTTTTTATATTTTGTAAAATTAAGTAAACCCAGTAGGTTTAGTTTATTTATTTTGGTTTTAATTTTAGTTTTATTTTATTTAATTTAGTTTTAGATTTATTTACTTTAATTTTAGGTTTTATTTTTAGTTTATTTTAATTTTAGGTTTATTTTAGTTTTATTTTATTTTATTTTAGGATTAGGTTTTTATTTTTTTTTAGATTTAGGTTTAGGTTTTATTTTATTTTTTTTGGTTTATTTTGGTTTTGTTTTTTTAGTTAATATTTAGGTTTATTTTAAATTATTTTATTTTATTTAGTTTTATTTATTTAGGTTTAGTTTAGGTTTTATTTATTTTAGTCTCATTTAAGTTTTGTTATTTTATTTTAGGTTTAAGTTTTTTTAGTTAGGTTTTATTTTTTTATTATTTTAGGTTTTATTTATGGATTATTTTAGGTAAGTTTTTTATTTAGATTTTATTTTATTTTATTTTAGGTTTTATTTTATTTTATAATTTTTATTTTATTTTTATTTTTTCTTTTTTTTGTTTAGTTTAGGTTTATTTATATTATTTTAATTTAGTATTTATTTTTATTTTAGTTTCTTTGTTTGTTTTAGGTTTAGGTTTAGGTTTTTTATTTTTGTTTTATTTTATTTTTTATTTATTTTATTTTCTTTAAGTTTTTTTTTAGCTTTTATGGTTTATGGTTTAGGGTTTAGTGGTTAGTTTAGGGTTTAGAGTTTTAGTTTGGTTTGGGTTTGGGTTTGATTTAAGTTTTGGGTTTAAGATTTTAGGCTTAATTTAGTGGTTTAGTTTAGGTTTAGATTTTTTTAGTTTTTAGGATTTGTGGTTTAGGGTTTTGGGTTTAGGATTTATGGTTTAAATTTTAGGTTTAGAGTTGTTTAGTTTAGGGTGTGGGTTTTTTTTTTTTAAGAGAGAAAAATCCAGATTCAACATTTATTCTTTCGATTTGATCAACGTAATACACCAAGTTTGTAAGACTAACAGACATAAATAAAAAAAATGTGTATGCATGGAGCAAATGAAAACCCTAGGTAACTCAACCATCTCTACTATAAAGACATAGCTCCAGCAATGATCGATCAATCGTTTTAAGTTTCTAGTCGTGAACCATCACCTCTCAGTAGTGTAGTCCACCATCATATCCTTGATCTCTCCTCCGCCAGACGATTAACCTTTGTTGCTCATTTTGCCTATAACTAAACTAGGCTTAGGTTTATTTTGTATCTTTAGTTTATTTTTATTTATTTTAGTTTACTTTATTTTTATTTTTATTTAGGTTTATTTTTTTTTTATTTTTATTTAGTTTAGTTTATTTATTTTAGTTTTATCTATTTTATTTTAGGTTTTGTATTTTAGTTTATTTTTTAGGTTTAGGTTTAGGTTTAATTTTATTTTAATTGAGTTTTATTTTATTTTATTTTTATGTTTAGGTTTTTTTATTTTTTGGTTTAGATTTTATTTTATTTTTATGTTTAGGTTTTAGGTTTTATTTTAGCTTATTTTTTAGGTTCATTTTTAGTTTAGGTTTAGGTTTTTCTTATTTAGTTTAGGTTTAGTTTTGGTTTAGGCTTTATTTATTTTAATTTTTTATTTTATTTAGGTTTATTTATTTATATTTTATTTTTTTATTTCAGTTTTAGTTTTTTTTAGTTTTAGTTTAGTTTTATTTATTTTATTAATTTAGATTTTAGGATTTATTTAGTTTTTTTATTTTATTGTATTTTGATTTATCTATTTTTATTTTATTTAAGTTTTATTATTTGGTTTATTTTAATATTTTAGTTTTTTTTAGGTTTATTTTTTTTAGGTTTCATTTTAAATTTAGGTTTAGTAGTTTTTAGATTATTTTATTTTATTTAGTTTAGGTTTTGGTTTAGTTTATTTTAGATTTAGGTTTAGTTTTCTTTTTAGGTTTATTTAAGTTTAGGTTTTTTATTTTATTTATTAGGTTTATTTTATTTTCATTTAGTTTTATTTTATTTAGTTTTATTTTTAGGTTTATTTTATATTTTTTTATTTATATTTTATTTATTTTAATTTTTTTATTTTATTTATTTTAGGTAGGTTAGGTTAGTAGGTTTTAATTTATTTATTTTATTTAATTTAGTTTAAGTTTATTTTATTTAGGTTTATTTAGGTTTTAAGTGTGTTTTTAGGGAGATTTGAGTTTGGGAGGGTTAGTTTAGTTTAGATTTTAGATTTGTGGGTCAGTTAATTTGTTTATGGCCTAGGTTTAGGGTGGGTGTTTAGGGTAGGTGGTTTAGGTTTAGAGTTTAGGTTTTTTGTTTTTAAAGCCAAATAAACCCAGGTTTATGTTTATTTATAGTTTATTTTTTATTTATTTTAGTTTATTTTATTTTTATTTAGGTTTGTTTTATTTTATTTTGTTTAGTTTTATTTATTTCAATTAGGTTTTATTTTAGTTTATTTTAAGTATATGTGGTTTTGTTTTATTTTGGTTTAGTTTTATTTTTATTTTATTTTTAGGTTTAAGTTCTATTTTATTTTAAGTTTAGGTTTAGGTTTATTTTAGTTTCTTTATTTTATTTAGGATTTAAGTTTAGGTTTAGTTTATTTTAGTTTAAGTTTAAGTTTATTTTATTTTTTATTAGCTTAGTATTTAGTTTAGGGTTTTTTTTTATATTTATTTTTATTTTATTATTTTTTTAGGTTTATTTTTTATTTTATTTTATATAGTTTTAATTTTATTTAGTTTTTATTTATTTAGATTTTATTAATTTCATTTTATTTAATTTTAATTTTATTTTATTTTTTTTTATTTAGGTTTAGTTTAATTTTATTTTATTTTATTTATTTTATTTTATTTTGGTTTAAGTTTTTTATTTATTTTATTTAGTTTATTTATTTTTAGCTTTAGGGTTTTTGGTTTTAGGATTTGGGATTTAGGGTTTCAAGTTTATTGGGTTTAGGTTTAGGTTTAGGGTTTTAGTTTTTTTAACATAAAATTTTGATTCAACATTTCTTCTTTGATTTAATCAACCAAGTAATACACCAGTTTTTTTAGGACACAAGTGGTTACATGGATCAAAATGAGCACGATAGGCAAATCAAAACCTAGATAACTAGAACCATGTGTACTATAAAGACACTCCATAAGTAGTAGACAGATCTAGCTCTTAGTTTCTTCGCCTCATCCCACCACCACCCTCGAGTAGTGGAATCCACCATCATATCCCCGATCACCCTCCGCCACCACCACTATAACCTCCATCACTCCCATAACCATGCTCAACTCCACCTTGATATCCACCAACCATCTAGACGGCCTACTGATGGTGATGTCTTGTCTTAAGGTTCTTCCCATTCTTAAGGTTTTAGTAGTTTAGTTTAGGTTTAGGTTTATTATTTTTTTTTAATTTATTTAGTTATGTTAGTTTAGCTTTAGGGTTTGGGTTTTAAGGTTTAAGATTTAGGTTTATGGTTTAGGATTAGGGTTTATGATTTAGGGTTTAGGGTTTAGGTTTGGGGTTTATATTTTAGAGTTTAGGTTAGGTTTTAAGGCTATTTAAGGGTTTATGATTTAGTGTCAGGTTTAGGTTAGAGCTTTAGGGTTTAAGGTAGGGTTTAAGGTTTAGGATTTAGGGTTTTTTTTAAAAATGAACCAAAGTGGTAGGTTTATTTAGTATATTTAGTTTATTTGTATTTATTTTAGTTTTATTTATTTTATTTAAGTTTATTTTGGTTTATTTTTTAGTTTATTTTATTTTATTTTATTTAATTTAAATTTATTTTAATTTATTTTTTTAGTTTAGGTTTAGTTTATTTTTAGTGAGTTTTATTTTATTTTATTTTGGTTTTTTTATTTTATTTTTAGGTTATTTAGGTTTTCATTTTATTTTTTTTACATTTAGGTTTTAGGTTTTATTTTGTTTATTTTAAGTATTATTTTTAGTTTAATTTTAGGTTTATTTTAGTTTATTTTATTTTATTAAGTTTAGGTTTAGGTTCAATTTATTTTAGGTTTAGGTTTAAAATTTACATATTTTAGTTTATTTTATTTTAGTTTAGGTTTAGGTATTTTATTTTAATTTTAGATTTAGTTTTTCATTTAGCACAGGTTTCATTATTTATTTAACTTTAGGTTTAGGTTTTATTTAGTTTTATTTTATTTATTTTATTCCATTTTAGTTTTATAGTTTAGGTTTTTAAATCTTAGGTTTATTTTATTTTATTTATTTAGTGTAGGTTTTATTTATTTTATTTTAGTTTGGTTATTTTTTTAATTTTATTTTATTTTAGGTTTAGGTTTTAGGTTTTGGTTTTGGTCTATTTTATTTTCTTTAATTTTAATTAGCCAGTTTTTAATTTATTTTATTTTATTTAGTTTTATTTTTTGTTTTGGTAGGTTTAGTATGGTTAATGTTGTGGTAAGGTTTAGGGTTGAGGTTTAGGTTTAGGGTTTAGGCTCATTAGAGGTTTAGTTTTGGATTTTTAGTTTAGGTTTTAGTTGTGGTTTTGGGTTTAGTTTAATATTTTAGGTTTTATTTAGAGTCTTTTAGCTTTAGGGCTCAGTAGGTTTTAGAGGGTTAGGGTTTAGGATTTAGTTAGGGTTTTTTATCTTTTATTTGTTTTTTTAATTTTTTTACTTAGGTAGTTTAGGGTTTTGGGTGGTTTTTAAAAAATTAAAACCTTTAGTTTTATTTAGTTTATATTTTATTTATTAGTTTATTATATTTTTTATTTTTATTTAGTATACTTTTATTTTATTTAGTTTAGTTTATTTATTTTAGGTTATTTTTTTTATTTTATTCCTTTTGGTTTAGTTTATGGTTATGTTTATAAGAGTTTTAGGTCCTTTTTTGGCTTAGGGTTTAGGGTTTAGGTCCAGGGTTTAGGGTTTAGGTTTAGGCTCAGGGTTTAGGGTTTATAATTTAGGGTTTGGATTGGGGGTTTGGGCTTATGGTTTAGTTTTAGGTAGTTTAGGGTTTTGGGTTAAGGATTTAGGGTTTTGGCTTTAGGGATTTAGGGTATTTATTTAAAAAAATTAACTAAACCATTAGATTTATGTTCATTTAGTTTATTTTTTATTTATTTTATATTATTTTATTTTTTATTTTATTTCAATTTTATTTTTTTCTTTATTTTTAGTTTATTTATTTTAAGTTTATTTTTAGTTTAAGTTTTTATTTTATTTTATTTTTGTTAGGTTTAGTTTATGTTCATATTTTAATTTAGTTTTATTTTTATTTTGCTTTTTTTTAGGTTTATGTTTTATTTTTTATTTTTTATTGGTTTTTATATTTGTTTAGGTTTAGGTTTTAGGTTTTATTTTTTGGTTTATTTTAGGTTTTATTTTTTAGTTTAGATTTTGGTTTTTTTTATTTTATTTGATTTTATTTTAGTTTAGAATTTTGGTTTAGTATTAGGTTTAGGTTTATTTTATTTATTTTAGTTTATTTATTTTTTAGGTTTACATTTATTTTATTTTGTTTATTTTATTTTATTTATTTTATTTAGTTTTGGGTTTTATTTTGTATTTATATAATCTTTATTTTTAGGTTTATTTTAGGATAAAGTTTTATTTGGTTTTTATTTTATTATTTTATTTTACATTTAGTTTTTATTTTATTTAGTGTTTATTTTTATTTTAAAGTTTTTAGTTTTTATTTATTTTATTTTAATTTATCATTATTTTTATTTAATTTTATTTTAGGTTTAGGTTTAGGTTTAGGTTTTATTTTATTTATATTTATTTATGTTTAGTTTACTTATTTATATTTTATTTAGTTTAGTAGGTTTTTTTGGTGAGTCAGGTCAAAGGTTTGGGTTTAGGGTTTAGGGTTTATGGCCTGTGGTAGGTGTGGTAGTGATCTGGTAGTCAGTTAGGTTTAGGGTTTAGGGTTTAGGTATGGGTAAGTTGGGGTGATCAGGGTAAGGTTTAGCCTGGTGGTAGGGTTTAGGGTTTCAGTCCAAGATCCATAGGCCTTGGGCTGTCACTTTAGGTTTTGGGGTCAGGTTTGGGTTTGAAAGTGTTTAGGGTTTAGAGTTTAGGGTTTTAAATTAAACCAAGTAGTTTAGGCTTATTTAGACATTTTATATTTATTTATTTAGTTTATTTATTTTAGTGCAGATTTATTTTAGTTTTTTAGCTTTAGGTTTAGGTTTATTATTAATTTTAATTATTTTTATTTTATTTAATTTTATGTTTTATTTTATCATTAAGTGGGTTTTTTTATTTTTAGGTTTAGGTTTTCTTTAGGTTTCAATTATAGGTTTATTTTAGGTTTATTTTTATATTTTAGTTTAGTTTAGGTTTATTTTTATTTAATTTATTTTATTTAGTTTAGTTTATTTTTTTAAGTTTATTTTATTTATTTTAGTTTAGGTTTAGATTTATTTTTTATTTTGTTTATTTTTATGGTTTTAGTTTAGGGTTTAGATTTTATTTTAATTTATTTTTGTTTTATTTTAATTTTATTTTGTTTTATTTAAGTTTATTTTTTATTATTTTTTTAAGTATTTTATTTAAGTTTTTTATTTTAGGTTTATTTTTAGTTGGTTCATTTTATTTATTTTATTTTAGTTTTAGGTTTTAGGTTTAGGTTTAGGTTTAGTTTGTTTTTTTTAATTAATTTAATTTTTATTTTAATTAGTTTATTTTCATTTATTTTATTTGATTTTATTTAGTTTAGGTTTAGTTTTTAAATTTAGGGTGGGGTTTGATTTAGGGGTGTTTGGGCTCAGTTAGGTTTGTGGAGGATTTAGGGTTTAGGGTTTAAAATTTGTGGAGTGGTAGGTTTAAGGTTGGGTATGGCTAGAGAAGTTTGGCTGGCCTAGTTTTGTTAAGGAGATTTAGGATTTAGTGTAGGGTTTTTTTTATTTTTTAAATGAAACCCCAGAGGTTTATGTTTATTTAGTTTATCTTTATTAATTTATTTTTATTTTTTTATTTAGATAGTTTTATTTTGGATTAATTAGCTTAGGTTTTATTTTAGTTTATTTAGGTTTAGTAGGTTTAGGTTTATCATTAGTTTAGTTTTATTATTATAGGTTTAGTTTATTTTTATTTTAGTTTAGTTTAGGTTATTTTATTTTTTTTTAGGTTTAGGTTTTATGGTTTTATTTTATGTTTTTACATTTTACTTTTAGTTTAGTTTATGTTTATTTTGTTTATTTTATTTTATTTAATTTAGGTTTAGTTTAGGTTTTATTTATTTTAGTACTTATTTTTGGTTTTTTTAGGTTTATTTTATTTTGTTTATTTTATTTTATTTTAGGTTAATTTTTGTAGTTTAGGGTTTAGGTTTTATTTATTAAATTTATTTTAGTTTATTATTATGTTTATTTTTAAGTTTAAGTTTTATTTAGTTTATTTTATTTTATTTTATTTTTTATTTTATTTAGGTTTTTTATTCTTAGTTTATTTTATCTTTAGTTTATTTTAAGTTTTATTTATTTTCTTTAGTTCATTATTTTTTTTTATTTTATTTTATTTTAGGTTTAGGTTTAGGGTTTAATTTAAACTTTTTTATTTTATTTAATTTTATTTATTTTAGTTTAGGTTTTTTAAGTTTTAAGTGTAGGTTTAGGTTTTAGGTTGTAACTTTGGTTGTAAGTTTAGGTTTTAGGGTTTAGGTTTAGAGTTTTAGATTTAGGGTGGTGGTAGGCTTAGTTAGTGGTAAGGCTCAGTGGTAGGTTTAAGGTCATGGTTTAGGATTGTAGGTCCAGGGTTTAGATTAGGGTATTTTTTTATTTTTTTTAATTTTTAATTTTTTTTAAATTAAATAAACTAGGTTTATGTTTATTTAGTTTTTTTTTATTTTAGTTTATTTTATTTTATTTTAGTTAGGTTTATTTTATTTTATTTAGTTTATTTAGTTTAGGTTGATTTATTTTAGCTTAGTTTTATTTTAGTTTATTTTAATTTTAGGTTTAGGTCTAATTTTATTTTTATTTTATTTTTTTAGGTTTAAGTTTTTTTATTTTAGGTTTTAGGTTTTATTTTATTTTAATAGTTTAGGTTTAGGTTTTATTTTATGTTTATTTTAGTTACTTTTAGTTTAGATTTAGTTTATTTTTATTTAATTTTATTTTGTTTAGGTTTAGGGTTTAGTTTATTTATTTTAGTTTACATTATTTTAGTTTAGTTGGTTTATTTTGTTTTGTTTTATTTTATTTATTTTATTTTTAAGTTTAGGTTTAGGTTATTTAGTTTATTTTATCATTTTTATTATTTTATTTTATTTGTTTAATTTTAGTTTATTATTTTATTTATTTTTACTTTAGTTTAGGTTTTCTATTTTATTTTAGTTTTTATTATTTTATTTTTAGTTTTAAGTTTATTTATATTATTTTATTTAGGATTTTGTTTATTTTGTTGTATTTAGTTTAGGTTTAGGTTTTATGTAGGTTTAGTAGGGTTTAGGGTTTAAGGGTTTAGAGTTAGGGTTGTGGCTTTAGGGTTTAGGGTTTGGCCTAGGGTTTGTGGTTTAAGGTTTGGGTTTATGGTTTAGGGTTTAGGTTTTGTGGGTTTAGGGTTTAGGGCTTAGGGTTAGTTTTAGGCTTTATGGTTTAGGGTTAGGGTTTTTTTATTTTTATTTTTTGTTTATGGTGTAGGTTTAGGGTTTAGGGTTTGTGGTTTAGGTTTTGGGTTTAGGTTCAAGATTTAGTTTAGGGTTTATGGTTTTTGGATTTTTTTTAACTGAGAACAATTTCAGATTCAACATTTCTTCTTTCAATTTGATCAACCAAGTAACACACCAAGTTCTCTAAGACATGAGGGATGACATAGATAAAAAATGAGCATGGATAGAGCAAATCAAAAACCCTACATAATTAGAATAGTCTCTACTATAAAGACACAATTCTATAAGCATCGATCAATGGTCATTCTTCGCTTCCTTATCGAACCACCCCGACCTCTCGAGTAGCAGGGTCCACCATCATATCACTGATCTCTCCCTCTGCCACCACGATGATTGTATCCTCTATCACTCTTCTCGACACCATAACCACCATTGCTCCATACTAATCCACCAACACCCATCCCCACCACTATGATAACCGCCTCTGCCTTTGCCTCAACCTGATATAGACTGAGCTTGGTTGACGGTGATGTTTCTACCGTCAAGGTTTTTCCCATTCTTAGGGTTTAGGTTTAGGTTTATTAGGTTTTAGGGTC
Source organism: Cymbidium sinense (assembly GCA_021442155.1). NCBI lineage: Eukaryota > Viridiplantae > Streptophyta > Magnoliopsida > Asparagales > Orchidaceae > Cymbidium > Cymbidium sinense. The sequence continues at coordinate 37,858 of JAKCPB010000794.1, read as the reverse complement.
TAGGTTTATTTTTTAATTTATTTAGTTACTTTAGGTTTAGGGTTTGGGGTTTAGGGTTTAGGGTTTAGGATTAGGGTTTAGGTTTAAGGTTTTTTTTAAACCCAAATGATTTCATAATAAATAATAAATTACCAAATCAAAGGACATTATCCTCTAACAACTAATAAAATAAGATAAAATAAAATGTAATTAAAAATTCACAAAAATAGTATTTCATAAAAAATGATTTAACTCGAGACAATAAAATTTGATTTAATAAGGGCCAACAAAGTTTCAAACAAGTAAACCCATATCATCATCGATTCCTCAAGAGCTCTTCCTTCTTCTCTTCCATCAGTAGTACGGAGCAGAGCAGAAGACTAGCGTACATCAGCAAATGCAAACAAATTTACTAGATCCTTCAAATACTCCTTAACCTTCTCACTGGGTATGTGTAATCGCAATCGTGATGGTCGTGACATTATTGTATTGATTAACATGTGGGTGTAGTAAGGGTGGGATAAGAGAGGGCCACTGATTTGGAAGTGATCATTGAAAGGCCTGCCAAAAACTTCTTGATGAGATCAAGCACCTCAGGACTGAACATCAAACCATCATCATACACAGACTAGATGGCAAGGCTATAAGAGAATGGACTAATCCTGAGCTTATTCAAGAGAATAGCCTCTGAGGATCCCACCTTATCTCCTTTTTTAATCAGTTCAACTGGTTTGATAATTTGAACAATACTCTTGTTAATGTTAGTTGGGATGTTGAGAACTTGGAAGAAAGAAGTCTATGAAGCATCTAGACTAGTGTTGCCTGGAGGAACCACAACATCAATAGGTGCAACAAGACCAACACAGGCAAGAGCACCAATTTTGTATTTCACAACCTCTTCATTGACTTCTTTAAGGTCACCTTTCATAAAAATTAGCTCAACCTGGGGTTAGTTTAGTGGTTTAGCTTTTACCATTTTAGGGTTTAGGGTTTAGGGTTTAGGATTTAGGTTTAGGGTTTAGGGTTTAGGGTTTAGTGTTTTAGTGTTTGGGTTTAGGTTAGTAGGGTTGTGGCTTGTGAGTTTAGGTTTAGAAGTTGTGGTTTATGGTTCAGTTTCTTGGGGTTGGGGTAGGTTTAGGGTTTAGGGTTTATGGTTTAGGGTTTAGTTTTAGGGTTTAGGGTTTAGGGTTTAGGGTTTAGGGGTGGTGGGGAGGGTGGTAGGTGTGGTAGTGTTTGTGGTTTTTAAAAAGCAAACCAATAGGTAGATTTATTTAGTTTATGTAGTTTATTCTTTTATTTATTATTTATTTATTTAATTTATTTTAAGTTTATTTTATATTTTAGTTTAATTTATTTATTTTAGGTTTGTCATTTTAGTTTAAGTTTTATTTTAGTTTATTTTAGTGTAGGTTTTTTAGGTTTATTTTTAGTTTAGTTTTATTTTTATTTATTAGGTTTAGGTTCTTTTTTAGTTTAGGTTTTATTTTTTTTAGAGTTTAGATTTTAGGTTTATTTTAAGTTTAATTTTTAGTTTAGGTTTAGGTTTATTTTATTTTTAGGTTAAGGTGATATTTTAGGTTTAGGTTTAGGTTTTTTTTATTAGTTTATATTAGTTTAGTGGTTTATTTATTTTTATGTTTAGTTTCTTTTAGTTTAGGGTTTAAGTATTATTTTGTTTATTTTATGTTTTAATGTTTATTTTTTTAGATTTTTTAGTTTTTATTTTATTTTATTTTAGGTTTATTTTTTGTTTATTTTAGGTTTAGTTTTATTTTATTTAGGTTTTATTATTTTTTTTAGTTTAGTTTAGGTTTTTATTTATTTTAGTTTAGTTTAGTTTTTATTTTTTATTTTATTTTCTTTTTATGTTTATGTTTATGTTTAGGTTTAGGTTTTAGTTTATGTTTTTATTTTATTTTGTTTTAGGTTTTATTTATTTGTTTTAGGTTTTATTTAGTTTAGGTTTATTTTTTAGCTTTTTAGGTTTAGGTTTAGGTTTAGGGTTTATGGTTTAGGGATTTATAGGTTTAGGGTTTGGGGAGTTTAGTTTGTTTAGGTTTAGGGTTTATTTAGGTTTGTGGTTTAGGTTTAGGGTTTTTATTTAGGTTTAGGGTTTTGGTTTTTTTTAGAGAACAAATGCATTCAACATTTTTTCATTCAATTTCATCAATAAAGTAACACACCAAGTTTCTAAGACACAGGCGACGACATAGATAAAAAATGAGCATCCATAGAGCAAATCAAAATCCCTGTATAATTAGGACCCTCTCTATTATGAAGACAGTTCCATAAGAAGCGATCGGATCAACCATTCTTCGCTTTATCCAGCTCCCATCAACCACACCTCTCGAGTGCGATCCACCATCATATCCCATATATCTCTCCTCCGCCACCACCACGGCTGTAACCTCTCTCGCTCCTCCCGCCTCCATAACCACCACTGCTCTGACCACTCCCTCCATATCCACCAGCACCTCTAGATCCCCCACCACCACTGCGATAACCGCCGCCTCCCCCTTCACCTCTACCGCCAGATCTAGACTAAGCTTGGTTGACGGTGATGTTCCGCCATCAAGGTTCTGCTTATTCTTAGGGTTTTAGTTTTTTTTACAAAAAGTTAGAATTTTATTACCTTAAAAATCAAGGATATAATATCCTTAAAAGAGGTAAAGCTCAAAATTCTACTGCTCACTGAGATACAAGAAACCTAAAGAGCTAAAGCCCCATCTAAGTACAATGGAAAAAAGAAAATAAAAGAATAAAAGCAACAACATAAAAGCAATTGAGAAATGAAAATAAAAGGACTAATATAACTTAAGAAAATAGTAAAAGGACTAGTCAGTAACAGCTCATGATCCCTTTGAGAAGGCAAGATAAGCAAGATCCACCTCAACAACACTTGAGTTATGAGTAAAGATCATTCCATCTATGAAGTTCAACCCGCAAAAGAAATCCAAAACACTACAAAGGCAATGGTCATAGCTCATGGAAAAATTATAAAGTAAACAATTTAGAAAGAGCTAAGAAAGAGGAGGCTCAAGCTCGCTTAAGATCATCTGGGGCAACAATACATATGAGCATCCAAACTTCATGAGAAGGGCTACAATCATATGCATGCTACCAACCGAGAGAAGATATGGGGAAACATTAAGGCCATCATAGCCGTGATACCGATATAAGCAACCATCCAAGGTAAAACAGTCCATAGTGATCCCCTACACCAAAAAATAGAGAAAATAGCCATAATTAGTAGCCACCACTAACCCACCAACCAAAACCACAACACATAAAGCCAACATCCCAGAAGTTACATGGTCACTGGCTGAGAATAACCTACAACTATCTCTATAGAAATAGCAATCCAAATCCAAAGGAAAAACCTCCACCCAAACTACGAAATAGTAGAAGATAAGTATCACCAGAGAGAGGAAAGCATAGAGAGACCAAGAGGGCATCTAGAAATCACCATCAAAACCACCACCAATGTAGCCAAAAAGGAAAGCAAATCCACCATCACCAACTAATAAAAAAATATTAGGAAACAAGGAGAGCCAACTAAACCAAAGGGAGTCAATACCAATAGTCAACATAAAGCCCAAAACACCAAGCCATGACACAAGCATCCGGGGCAAGACAGCAACCACAAAAACCCCTCAAGTAGCCAACCCCCAATAACCAGTCCTAAAATAGGACCAAAAAACCCACAATAGCTCATATCCTCCAACAATAAAATAACCAATAAAACCATCTAGGCTAGCAAACAATAAAATAACTAGTAGAAGAAGTCAGAGTAGCAGGAAAAACAACACTCAAATCAGGAAGCATAAATAAAAAAAAATAGCTGCACCCAAGAGAGAATAACCAACCAAGGAGCAAACCAGAAACCTAACAAAAAGCACCTAAACTAACCATCAAACATAGCCAACACATCCACCCACTCAACCAACCCAGCCAACCAAAATAGCCAACCAGCCTGGTCAGACAACAAAACCAACCAGCAGATAGAGCCAATACAGAGCCCAAAAAGAGGAAAAAGAACAACATCATACAAAGCCACAACCCACCTGGAGATCTCCAAAATAACCAAGAAAAAAATGGTAGTCACCCAGCCAAACTAGAAAGGCCAAGGAAGACCACCCAACCATAAGCAACAAAATTATAAGGAAAGGAGCAAGGCAAAAAAACCACTTCCAAATCCCAAAGAGCGAGTACCATGAAAGAGAAAATAAGGAGACAACAACCATAGAACAACTAACTCCAATTCACAAGGTAGATGGAACCAACCAGCAGAAACCTCCAAGCCAAACCAGGAAAAGAGAACAACAACCACCAAAAAACCCAAAACTAAGCTAAGCTAGAAGAGGCCAATAGAACCCATGAAAAAATAACCATCCAAAATAGCCAGACAGATGAAAGAAACAAATAGTAGCAACCAGCAGAACCAACTATAGCATCCGCAAATCCAATTCAAAAATGGCCACAACCATCCAAAACCAGAGGCAAACTTAACATTCATTAGTAAAAGGGGTAGGCCAAAATCCAACATAGCCACAACCCAATAGGAGCCACAAAGCATGAGCCAAAGAATGAAAACCACCAGGCTCAAAAGATAGGAAACCAATTAAAAATAGCACCACAAAGACCCAAAAAAAGGATAAGAAAGTATAGAATGAGGTAAAGAATAAAGGGGTGTAAGTATAGAATAAACTCAGCAAAATCCATTTCCTAGAGAGGGGAGCACAAAAAAAACAACAAAAAATAGACTAATAAAATCACCATAGCAAAAGATCAACAAAAGAGCAGAAGGTTAAAATCTGTGGTAAGGCTGTCTAGTGTTATCAAGATTGACCAGACCACATAGATGCTTAGGTAAGCTATGGTTATCAAATAAAGTGAGCTCATTTAATTCCTCTCCCAAATTAGACAGAAAATTAGCACAAGCATTTCCTTCATGAAGAATGTGAGAAATTTTGTACCAAACTTGAGAAAGAAGCTTTTTAGTGTGATTAAGAAGATAAAATAAGTCAAGATTTCCCATTTTAGTATTATTGAGCATATCAAGTAAAAGAAGAGCTCAACTTCAATCCAAATATTAAAGAGGCCTTTGCTTAAACAAATATCAATAGCTTTGTTAACAACCATGAGTTTAGCATAAATAAAAGAACAAGCTTTGAGTGGGTAGGCAAAAGCACAAATGACAGCATTTAGAATCCCTAAGAATTCCACACACCATATTTGTTTGGGAAATTGAACCATCATTGATCTTAATAGAATTTTCTTTAGGCTTAATCCAATGTATAATCCTAATACTCTTGTAGGAAAGATCATCATGCAAAGTGATACCCAATTTTTTAGCCACAAATTTATAACCTCTAAAGTGAAATTGCTAATTAAATTTGCATTAAACAAAACATGAATTTTTCTTTAGTTCTAAGCAAGATCTTTATGGTTCATAGGGATGCCATGATATTTAGCATCATTTTTATCCATCCAAATGAACCAAATAAGGGTAATAGTAATTAAAACTTTGATATGACCTTTCACAATTTTACTGAAACAAACTTCAAGAAGTTGATATAATTAAAGAGAGCCATGAAAATAGTTAGTGTTAAATAAATCATCATACCATATCCAAATTTTGGAAGTAATAGTGCCATTGACAAAAACATGATTAACATTTTCAATATGAAAGCAACAATAACACTAGAAGGTAAGTAAAACCCTTTAAGTCAGAGCAAGGAATCAACCAGGATGAAGTTATTCAAAATCCTCCAAGCTAAAACTAAATAAGAAATGGGAATGATATTGTTCCAAAGTTTAATGAAAACATTAGAGGTGTTCTATTTATTTCAAATAAAATTTCATACCCTTCTTTAAGAATGAAATCACCATTATAAGAGAGCTTGAAAAGGATTTGATATGGTTTATTAGAAAAGATAGTGATGTTATAAAACTTATCAAAAATAGAAATAGGAATGTAGTTCTCAAGTTTTAGGGTTTAGGGTTTAGGGTCTAAGGTTTAGAATTTAGGGTTTAAAGTTTTTTTTAAACAAAATTAAGTAAACCGATAGGTTTTGGTTTATTTAGTATATTTAGTTTATTTGTTTATTTATCTAGGGTTTAGGGTTTAGGTTATAGGGTTTAAGGTTTGGGATTTAGGTTTTATGATTTAGGGTTTAGGGTTTTAAGGTTTAGGGTTTATGGTTTAGGGTTCAAGATTTAGGGTTTTTAGGGTTTAGTATTTAGGGTTTAGGGTTTAAGATTTAGGTTTTAGGTTTAGGGTTCAGGTTTTAGTTTAGAGTTTAGGGTTTTTAGGCTTTTTGGGCTTTTTTTAATAGAGAACAAATTAAGATTCAACATTCCTTCTTTTTATTTCATCAACCAAGTAACACACCAAGTCTTTTAAGACATAAGCAACACCATAGTTAAAAAATGTGCATGCGTAGAGAAAATGAAAATCCTAGATGATTAGAACCATCTCTACTATAAAGACAGTTCCATAGCATTGGGATCAGTCGTGTTCTTCAGTTTCTCCAGTTCCCATCAAAACCACCCCGACCTCTCGAGTAGAGGGATCCACCACCATCATAGTTGTAAGCTCCATCACTCTCCCCTCCTTAACAACCACCACTTCTCTGACCACCACCTCCATATCCATCAGTGCCTCTAGATCCCCCCACCACCCACTGCAAAGCCTCGCCTTCACCTTCACCATGGCGGATCTAAGCTGAGCACGGTGTGATGTTCCTACTCAAGGTTACATGGGTTCTTAGGGATTAGGTTTTGGTTTAGGTTTATTAGATTTTAGGGTTTAGGCTTTTTTTTTAATATATTTAGTTTCTTTTGGTTTGGTTTATGGTTTATGGTTTAGGGTTTACAGTTTAGGGTTTAAGGTTTAGAGTTTAGGGTTATAGGGTTTATGATTTTAGGTTTTAGGGTTTAGGGTTAGGGATTAGGGTTTATGGTATTTTGTGTTTAGGGTTTAGGGTTGTAGGTTTAGGGTTTAGGCTTTAAGGTTTAAGATTTATGGTTTTAGTTTTTTTATAGAAAAAAATAAAATAAACCGGTAGGTTTAGGTTTCTTAAGTTTATTTCATTTATTTTATTTATTTTAGTTTTTTTAAGTTTATTTTTATTTTTATTTAGTTTAGTTTATTTATTTAAGTCTTTATTTATTTTAGTTTAGGGTTTTTTATTTTAGTTTATTTTTTTAGGAGGTTTATTTCTTTTTTTATTTTTTTTTAAGTTTAGGTTTTATTTTTTTATTTTAGGTTAGTTTAGGTTTTATATTATTTTTTAAGTTTAGGTTTTAGGTTTTATTTTAGGTTTATTTTAGGTTTATTTTTAGTTTAGGTTTAGGTTTATTTTAGGTTTTATTTTTTAGTTTAGGTTTAGATTTAGTTTTTTTTTTAAGTTCAAGTTTAGGTTTTATATATTTTAGATTAGGTTTAGGTTTATGTTTATTTTTTTTTTTATTTCAAGTTTAGGTTTTTTTATAGTTTAGGGTTTAGGTTTTTTTATTTATTTTTAGGTTTATTTTTTTTTAGTTTACATTTTATTTATTTTTCTTTTAGGTTTATTTTATTTTATTTTATGTTAAGTTTTATTTTATTTTGGTTTTACTTTAAGTTTATTTTATTTTTAGTTTAGTTTAGGTTTTATTTATTTTATTTTAGATTATTACTTTTTATTTTATTGTATTTTTTAGGTTTAGGTTTAAGTTTTAGTTTAGGTTTTATATTATTTTATTTTATTATTTTATATAGGTTTAGGTTTTATTTATTTTATTTTTAGCTTTATTTAGTTTAGGTTTTAGGTTTTAGGTTTTTTTAGGGTTTAGGGTTTAGGTAGGGTTTAGGATTTTAGGGTTTAGGGTTTTAGGGTTTAGGTTTAGAGTTAAGTTGGGGTTTAAGGTTTAGGGTTTAGGCTTTAGTGTTTAGGGTTTTAGGAGGGTTTATGTTTAGCAGGTTTAGGTTAGTTTAGGGTTTAAGGGTTAAAGGTTTAAGGTTAGTTTAGGGTTTAGGTTAGGTTTAGGCAGTTTAGTTTTATGGATTAGGGTTTAAGGTTTAAGTAAGTTAGTTTAGGTTTAGAGTTTTAGGGTTTAGGTTTAGGAGTTTAGGTTAGGAGTAATAGTTTAGGGTTTAGGTTTAGGTTTAGTGTTAGGGTTTATATTTAGGAGTTTAGGGTTTAGGTTTAAGGTTAGAGTTTAGGGTTTAGGTTTTAGGTTTAGTGTTTAAACTTTAGGTTTAAAGTTTAGGGTTTAGGAGTTTAGGGTTAGGTTAGGTTAGTTTAGGTTTAGTTGGAGTTTAGGTTTAGGTTAGGTTTAAGGTTTAGGGTTTTAGGGTTTAGTTTTAGGTTTAGGTTTAGGGTTTAGGGTTTAGGTTTTAGGGTTTAGGTTTAGGGTTTAGGGTTTAGTTTAGGGTTTAGGTTTAGGAGTTTAGGGTTTTAATTTAGGAGTTTAGCTTAGGGTTTAAGTTTAGGTTTAGGGTTTATGGTTTAGTTTAGGTTAGTTTAGGGTTTAGTTGTGGTTTAAGGTTTAGTTTAGGGAGTTAGTTTAGGGTTTAGTGTTAGTTTAGAGTTTATTTAAATTGTAATTGGTAGGTTTAGGTTTATTTAGTTATCTAGTTTTATTTTATTTATTTTTTATAGTTTAGGTTTTATTTTTATTTTTTATGTTTAGGTTTAGGTTTTATTTTATTTTTTAGGTTTAGGTTTTAGGTTTTATTTAAAGTTTATTTTAGGTTTATTTTTTTTTTAGTTTAGGTTTATTTTAGATTATTTTATTTTATTTAGTTTAGGGTTTAGGTTTAGTTTATTTTAGGTTTAGGGTTAGGTTTTATTTATTTTAGTTTAGGTTTAATTTTATTTTATTTTTTTTATTTTAGGTTTATATTTCTTTTTTTGTTTTGTTTAGGGTTTTGGTTTTATTTTTATTTATTTTTTGGTTTTTTTTATGTTAATTTTTTAGGTTTAGGTTTATTAGTTTTTTTATTTTATTTTATTTCATTTTATTTTTTATTTTCATTTGGGCTTTATATTTAGTTTTTTTAGGTTTATTATATTTTTTAGTTTAGTTTAGGTTTTATTTATTTTATTTTAGTTCAATTTTGATTTTTTTTATTTTACTTTATTTTTTTGTTTAGGTTTAGGTATATTTAGGTTTTAGTTTAGGTTTTATTTTATTTTTTTTTATTTTAGTTTAGGTTTTATTTATTTATTTTATTTTAGGTTTATATAGTTTAGGTTTTAGGTTTAGGCTTGGGTTTAGGTTTAGGGTTTAAGTTTAGGTTTAGGGTTTATGGTTTAGGGTTTAGGTTTAAGTTTAACAGTTTAGGGTTTAGGTTTAGTGTTTAGGTTTAGGGTTTAGGGTTTTATGTTTAGGGTTTAGTTATAGGGTTTAGAGTTTAGGGTGTAGGGTTTAAGATTTAAGTTTAAGTGTTGTAACTTTGTTTAGGTTAGGTTTTAGGGTTTAGGTTTTAGGGTTTAGGGTTTTACAGTTTAAGGTTTAAGATTTAGGATTTAGTGTTTTAGAGTTTATGGTTTAGGGCTTAGGGCTAGATTTTTTTTATTATTTTATTTTTTTTATTTAGGGTTTAGGATTTTGGGTTTAGGGGTTTTTAGGTTTAGGATTTAGTTTTGGTTTAGGTTTATATTTAGTTTAGAGTTTAGTGTTTTGGGTTTAGGATGTAGGGTTAAGGGTTTAGGGTTTAGTGTTTAGGTTATTTTTTAAAAAAATTAAGCAAATCATTATGTTTAAGTTTATTTTATTTTGTTTAGTTTATTTATTTTAGGTTTATTTATTTTAGTTTAGGTTTTAGTTTATTTTCTATGTTTAGGTTTAGGTTTATTTCTTTAGTTTAGTTTATTTTTTTTTATTTTTTTTATTTTAAGTTTTATTTTTATTTTAGGTTTAGGTTTTATTTTTTTAGGTTTTAGGTTTTTTTACTTTAGGTTTAGGATTTATTTTAGTTTAGGTTTAGGTTTATTTTAGTTTATTTTATTTTATTTAGGTTTAGGTTTAGGTTTATTTATTTTAATTTTAGGTTTTGTTTTAGTTTAAGTTTTAGGGTTTAGGGTTTAGGGTTTAGGGTTTAGGGTTTAGGGTTTGGGGTTTAGGGTTTAGGGTTTAGGGTTTAGAGTTTAGGTTGTAGTTTTAGGGTTTAGGGTTTAGGGTTTAGGGTTTAGTTTTAGGTTTAGGTTTAGGTTTAGGTTTAGGGTTTAGGTTTAGGTTTAGAGTTTAGGGTTTAGGTTTAGGTTGAGGTTTAGGGTTAGGGTTTTATTTTTTTATTACTTTTAAATTAATTGGTAGTAGGTTTATTTAGTTTATTTAGGTTTTTTTCATTTAGGATTTAAGTTTTATTTTTATTTATTTTTTATTTTAGGTTTATTTTTTTAGTTTAGGTTTTATTTTATTTTATTTTAGGTTTTTTTTTACATTTTGTTTTTATTTTATTTCAATTTTTTATTTGTAGGTTGATTTTATTTTTAGTTTTGTTTATGTTTTTATTTACTTTCTTTAATTTTTTTGGGTTTAGTTTAGGTTTTAGTTTAGGTTTTATTTTTTTTTATTTTATTATTTTATTTAGTTTTGGTTTTATTTATTTTATTTTTAGGTTTATTAAATTTTGGTTTAGGTTTTAGGTTTTAAGGTTTAGAGCTTATGTTTAATTTATTTTAGGCTTTAGGTTTAGGGTTTTAGGTTTAGGGTTTAGGGTTTAAGGTTTAGGGTTTAGGGTTAGCTTAGGGTTTAGGGTTAGATTAGGGTTTAGAGTTTAGGATTTAGGCTTTAGGGTTTAGGGTTTTAGGGTTGAGGGTTTAGGGTTTTTAGGGTTTATGGTTTAGGGTTGTAGGTGTAGGGTTTAGGGTTTTTTTAAATGAAGTAACCCGACAGGTTTAGGTTTATTTAGTTTATTTAGTTTATTTTATATATTTATTTGGGTTTATTTTTAAGTTTATTTATTTTCATTTAGGTCTTTTATTTTAGTTTATCTTTTAGGTTTAGGTTTAGGTTTAAGTTTATTTTTTAGTTTAGTTTTATTTTTATTTTATTTTTTTAGGTTTAGGTTTCCTTTTTTTATTTTTGGTTTAGGTTTAGGTTTTTATTTTATTTTTTTAGGTTTAGGGTTTAGGTTTTTTACTTTAGGTTTATTTTTAGGTTTTATTTTTTAGTTTAGGTTTAGGTTTATTTTTAGTTTATTTTATTTATTTAGTTTAGGGTTTAGGTTTAGTATATTTTAGGTTTAGGTTTAGGTTTTATTTATGTTATTTTTAGGATTTATTTTAGTTTAGGTTTTTGGGTTTTTATTGTTTAGGGTTTAGGGTTTAGGGTTTAGGGTTTGGGGTTTTGGGTTTTGGGTTTAAGATTATAGTTCTTAAGGTTTAGGGTTTGGTGTTTAGGGTTTAGGGTTTTAGGGTTTAGGTTTTATGTTTAGGGTTTAGGGTTTTAGGGTTTAGGGTTTAGGGTTTAGGGTTGTAGGTTTAGGCTTTAGTGTTAGTTTTAGGGATTAGGGTTATGTTTTTTTTATTTGTTTTATTTGTTTTATTTTTTTATTTTCTTAAATTAAGTGAACTTGTTGGTTTAGGTTTATTTAGTTTATTTTTTTTATAAATTTTAGTTTATTTTCTTTTTTATTTTTATCTAGGTTTATTTTTATTTTTATTTAGTTTAGTTTATTTATGATAGTTTAGGTTTCATTATTTTAGTTTATTTTTTACGTATAAGTTTAGTTTAGGTTTATTTTGTGATTTAACTTTATATTTATTTTATTTTTTAGCTTTAGGTTTTATTTTTTATTTATAGGTTCTATTTTAGGTTTTTCTTTTATTTTTTTTGGTTTAGGTTTTAGCTTTTTATTTTAGGTTAATTTTTAGGTTTTATTTTTTAGTTTAGGTTTAGGTTTATTTTAAGTTTATTTTATTTTATTTAGTTTAGGTTTAGGTTTTGGTTTAGTTTATTTTAGGTTTAGGTTTAGGTTTTATTTATTTTAATTTACTTTATTTTAGTTTAGGTTTAGGTTTTTTTTATTTTGTTTATTTTATTTTTATTTAAGCTTTAGTTTTTTTTTAGTTTAGGGTTTAGGTTTTATTTTTTTTATTTCTTTTTATGTTTAATTATTAGGTTTATTTTTTTAGGTTTAGGTTTTTATTTAGTTTTTATTTTATTTTATTTTAGGTTTACTTTATTTTTATTTTACATTTAGTTTTATTTTATTTAGGTTTTTTATTCTTAAGTTTATTTTATTTTTTAGTTTAGTTTAGGTTTTTATTTATTTTATTTTAGTTCATTTTGATTTTTTTTTAGGTTTAGGTTTAGGTTTAAGTTTACGGTTTAGTTTAGGTTTTTATTTAATTTAATTTAATTTATTTTTATTTAGATTTAGGTTTTTAGGTTTTTAGGATTTAGGGTTTAAGGTTTTGGGTTTAGGATTTGGGGTTTAGGGTTTAGGGTTTAGGATTGTTAGTTTTAGGGATTAGGGTTTGGGGTTTTAGGGCTTAGGGTTTTGGGTTCTAGGTTTTAGGGTTTAGGGTTTAGGGTTGTACGTTTAGGGTTTAGGGTTTAGGCCCTTAGGGTTTAGGGTTTAGCATTTTAGGGTTTAAGGTTTAGGGTTTAGGATTATAGATTTAGGGTTCAGGGTTAGTTTTAGCGCTTAAGGTTTAGGGTTAGGGTTTTTTTATTTTATTTTATTTTATTATTATTTTTTAAATAAAGTAAACTCAAAGGTTTATGTTTATTTTGTTTATTTTTTTATTTATTTTAGCTTATTTTATTTTTTATTTTTATTTAGGCTTATTTCTATTTTTATTTAGTTTAGTTTTATTTTAGGTTTATTTATTTTAGCTTAGGTTTTTTATTTTAGTTTGTTTTTAGGTTTAGGTTTAGGTTTAGGTTTAGGTTTATTTTTTGTTTTGTTTTATTTGTATTTTATTTTTTTGGTTTTGGTTTTATTTTTTTTTAGGTTTAGATTTAGGTTTTTATTTTATTTCTTTTGGTTTAGGCTTTAGGTTCGTATTTTAGGTTTATTTTTTTATTTTAGCTTTTAGTTTAGGTTTAGGTTTATTTTTAGTTTATTTTATTTTATTTAGTTTAGGTTTAGGGTTAGGTTTTATTTATTTTACTTTAGTTTATTTTAGTTTAGGTTTAGGTTTATTTTATTTTATTTTATATTAGGTTTATTTTTTTTTTTAGTTTAAGGTTTAGGTTTTATTTATTTTAGGTTTTATTAGGTTTATTTTTAGGTTTAGATTTTTTTAGTTTTATTTTATTTTAGGTTTATTTTATTTTATTTTAGGTTTAATTTTTTATTTATTTAAATTTTTTTAGTTTAGTTTAGGTTTTTATTTATTTTATCTTAGTTTAGTTTTTATTTTCTTCTTTTGGTTTAGGTTTAGGTTTAGGTTCATGTTTAGGTTTATGTTTTAGTTTATGTTTTATTTTATTTAATTATTTTATTTTAATATTAAGGTTTTATTTATTTTATTTTATGTTTAGGTTTAATTTTTTTATGGTTTAGGGTTTAGGGTTTAGGGTTAGTTTAGGGTTTAGGGTTTATGGTTTAGGGTTTAGGGTTTTAGGGGTTTATGTTTTATGGTTTAGGGTTTAGGGTTTTAGGGTTTAGGGTTTGGGGTTTAGTATTTTTAGGGTTTAGGATTTAGGTTTTAGGTTTTATTTATGTTTAGGTTTAGGGTTTAGGGTTTTAGGGTTAGACTTTTTTTTTTTTATTTTTTTATTTTAGTTTTAGTTTAGGGTTTAGTTTTTTAGGTTTAGGGTTAAGGTTTTAATTTTGGGTTTAGGGATTTGGGTTTTTTTTAACAGAGAATAAATTCAGATTTAACATTTCTTCTTTTCAATTTTTTCAACCAAGTAACACACCAAGTTACTAGGACACAAGCGATGACATAAATTAAATATGAGCACACATAGAGCAGATCAAAAATCCTAGATAATTAGAATCGTCTCCACTATAAATACAAAGTTCCATAAGCAGTAGATCGAATCAGTCATTCTTCAGTTTCTATAGTTCCTATGAGAACCACCCCGACCTCTCGAGTAGCGGGAACCACCATCATATCCTCGATATCTCCCGCCTCTACCACCATGCTTGTAACCTCCCGATCCTCCCCCACCATGCTCCCACCACCTCCATATCCTCTCTAGATCCCCTACCAACACAATAGCGCCTCTCCTTCCTCCTCCAGATCTAGACTAAGCCTAGTTGACGGTGTTGTTCCTGCCATCAAGGTTTTTCCCATTCTTAGGGTTTAGGTTTATTTTTTAGTTTATTTAGTTACTTTAGGTTTAGGTTTAGGGTTTGGGTTTTAGGGTTTAGGGTTTAGGGTTAGGGTTTAGGTTTAGGGTTTAGGGTTTAGGGTTTAGTGTTTTAGGTTTTATGTTTTTAAGGTTTAGGGTTTAGGGTTTAGTGTTATGGGTTTTTTAGGGTTTAGGGTTTAGGGTTATAGGTTTAGGGTATGTTTAGGGTTTAGGTTTAGCTTTTAGTTTAGTTTAAGGTTAGGGTTAGGGTTTAGGTTTAGAGTTTAGGTTTTTTTTAGGGTTTAGGTTTAGGGTTTAGGGTTTAGGTTGTAGGTTTAATGTTGTAGGTTTAGGGTTTAGGTTTAGGGTTTTAGTTTATGGTTTTTTAGATGTAAAGGTAGTTTAGTTTATTTAGTATATTTAGATTTTTTATTTTAGTTTAGTTTATTTATTTTTATTTAGTTTAGTTTATTTATTTTAGGTTTATTATTTTGTTTATTTTTTTAGGTTTAGGTTTATTTTTTATTTTATTTTATTTTATTTTTAGGTTTAGGTTTTATTTTTTATTTCTAGGTTTAGGTTTAGGTTTTATTTTATTTTAGGTTTTTAGGTTTTTTTATTTTAGGTTTATTTTAGGTTTTATTTTTTAGTTTAGGTTTAGGTTTATTTTAGTTTATTTTATTTTATTTAGTTTAGGTTTAGGTTTAGATTTAGTTTATTTTAGGTTTATTTATTTATTTTAGTTTATTTTAGTTTAGGTTTAGGTTTATTTTATTTTTTATTTTATTTTTTATTTCTTAGGTTTTTTTTTATTTAGGGTTTAGGTTTTATTTTTTATTTATTTTTAGGTTTATTTTTTAGGTTTAGGTTTTCATTTTATTTTTATTTTATTTTAATTTAGGTTTATTTTATTTTTATTTTATGTTTAGTTTTTTTATTTAGGTTTTCTATTTGTAGGTTTATTTTATTTTTTTAGTTTAGTTTAGGTTTTTATTTATTTTATTTTAGTTTTCTTAATTTTTTAATTTTATTTTTTTAGGTTTAGGCTTAGGTTTTAGTTTAGGTTTTATTTATTTATTTTATTTATTTTATTTATTTTAATTAAATTTATTTAGGTTTTAGGGTTTAGGGT
>JAKCPB010000794.1:0-20000 GCA_021442155.1 Cymbidium sinense | reverse complement strand
TATTTATTTTAGGTTTTTATTAGGTTTATTTTTTGGTTTAGGTTTTATTTAATTTTATTTTATTTTATTTTAGGCTTATTTTAGTTTTCTTTTACATTTATTTTTATTTTATTTAGGTTTTTTTATTCTTAGGTTTATTTTTTTTTTAGTTTAGTTTAGGTTTTTTTTATTTTAGTTTACTTTGTTTATTTTATTTTATTTTAGGTTTAGTTTAGGTTTTAGTTTAGTTTATATTTTATTTTATATTTTATTTTATTTAGGTTTATTTTTTTTTATATTTTATTTTTAGGTTTTTAGATTTATGTTTTAGGTTTTCAAAGTTTAAGATTTAGGGTTTAAGGTTTAGTGTTTAGGGTTTTAGGGTTTTGGGTTTAGGGTTTAGGGTTTAGTGTTTAGGCTTTAAGGTTCAGGGTTTTTAGGGTTTAGGGTTCAGGGTTAAGGGTTTTTTTAAAAAAAATTAAGTAAACTCATAGGTTTAGGTTTATTTAGTTTATTTTTTATTTATTTTAGTTTATTTTATTTTTTTATTTATGATTTATTTTAATTTTTATTTAATGTTTAATGTTTATTTATTTTAGTTTAGGCTTTATTTTAGTTTTTTTTTAGGTTTAGGTTTATTTTAGTTAAGTTTATTTTTAATTTTAGGTTTAGGTTTTATTTTTTTTAGGGGTTTAGGGAATTTTATATTTTTTTTTAGGTTTTAGGTTTATTTATTATTTTTAGGTTTTATTTTTTTTGTTTAGGTTTAGGTTTCTTTTTAATTTATTTTATTTTATTTAGTTTAGGTTCATGTTTTATTTATTATAGTTTAGTTTATTTTAGTTTAAGTTTAGGTTTATTTTATTTTTATTCTAGGTTTAACTTTTTTTTAGTTTATGATTTAGGTTTTCATTTTTATTTATCTTTATGTTTTACTTTTAGGTTTCTTTTTTAGCTTTAGGTTTTTATTTAGTTTTATTTTATTTTATTTTAGGTTTATTTATTTTTATTTTACGTTTAGTTTTTTATTTTATTTAGGTTCTTTATTCTTAGGTTTATCTTCTTTTTAGTTTAGTTTAGGTTTTTATTTATTTTGTTTTTTTTTTTTTTTATTTTTTTTTTATTTTTAGGTTTAGGTTTAAGTTTTAGTTTAGGTTTTATTTTTTATTTTTTTTTGTATTTTATTTAGGTTTAGGTTATTTTATTAATTTTATTTTTAGGCTTTATTTAGTTTAAGTTTAGGATTTTAGGTTTTAGGTTTTAGGGTTTAGTTTAGTTTAGGTTTAAATTTTATAGGGTTTAGGGTTTAGGGTTATAGTTTTGGGTTTAGGGTTTAGGGTTTCCATTTAGGGTTTGGGGTTTAGGGTTTTAGTTTAGGGTTTAGAGCTTTAGGTTTAGGGTTTAGTTGGGTTTAGGTTTAGTTTGGTTTGTTTATTTAGAGTTTATTTAGGGTTTAGGGTTTAGGTTTAGATTTAGGGTTTTAGTTTAGGGTTTAGGTTTTGGTTTATAGTTTAGTTTTTTTAGTTTAGGTTTTTTTAGGGTTTTTTAGGGTTTAGGTTTAGTTTTTTTTTAATTAATTAGGTAGGTTTAGGTTTATTTAGTTTAATTTTTATTTAGTTTAGTTTATTTTAGTATATATTTTTATTTAGGTTTATTTTTTTATTTAGTTTAGTTTATTCATTTTAGGTTTCTTTATTTTAGTGTAGGTTTTTTATTTTAGTTTATTTTTTAGGTTTAGGTTTATGTTTATTTTTTAGTTTAGGTTTATTTTTTATTTATTTTTAAAATTTAGGTTTTATTTTTTATTTTTAGGTTAATGTTTAGGTTTTTATTTTATTTATTTAGTTTTAGGTTTTAGGTTTTAATTTAGGTTTATTTTTAAGTTTTATTTTGTAGTTTAGGTTTAGGTTTATTTTTTGTTTATTTTATTTTATTTAGTTTAGGGTTTAGGTTTAGTTTATTTTAGGTTTAGGTTTAGGTTTTATTTATTTTTTGTTTAGTTTATTTTAGTTTAGATTTAGGTTTATTTTATTTTTGTTTATTTTATTTTCATTTTTTTTGTTTAGGATTTAGGTTTTATTTTTATTTATTTTAGTTTTATTTTAGGTTTATTTTTTAGGTTTAGGTTTTTTATTTTTTTTTATTTTATTTTATTTTAGGTTTATTTTAATTTTATTTTAGTTAGGGTTTTATTTTATTTAGGTTTATTTAATTTTTTAGTTTAGTTTTATTTTATTTATTTTATTTTATTTATTATATTTAGGTTTAGGTTTAGGTTCAAGTTTTTAGGTTTTATTTTAGTTTATTTTATTTAGGTTATGGTTTTATATTTATTTTTAGGTTTAGGTTTTGTTTAGGTTTAGGTTTAGGATTTAGGGTTTAGGTTTAGGGTTTTAGGGTTTAGGGTTTAGGTTTTAGGGTTTTAGGGTTTAGGGTTTAGGGTTTAGGGTTTATGGTTTAGGTTTTAGGTTTAGGGTTTAGGTTTTAGTTTAGGGTTTAGGGTTTTTAGTTATTTTTAATAGAGAACAAATTGATTCAACATTTCTTCTTTTCGATTTCATCAACTATGTAACAAAGTGAGGTAATCAAATGACCTCCTTGGGGCTAGCTGAAGCCTCGTGTTCCCGGGATGTCCATACTATATACCCATCACCATTCAATCTTATATAAATCAACACATGATTAGAGGAAAGAGAACTCAACATTCATACACTTAAGCTATAAGCATGCATTTCTTATGTATTTATAACTATCATACACATATTATTATTATAAGCTTTTGAAAAATACATTTGGATTTAATAATGATAATAGCCATGCATATATTAAATTAAATTAACACATACAAACTTACATAAAGGAAATCAATTTTATTTTACTTGATTAAGATGGTTGCATGAATTCAAATGATATACCAAATTTAACATGATTGAAAAGAGGACAATCAAATATAAGCATGTGATTCATTCAACAAACTAGTTCTTAGGACAATCAAATCAAATAAGATTATTTAAAGCAAACTAAAGCTTCTTTATTAATTAAGTATGGATTTGATTTGATTTAAAGAGGGAGAGAAATCATCACTTGATGTTTTAAACCTGTTCCCACATTAGTAATTTGATTTAATTTAAAGAAATGTAATTAAGTTAATTTTATGGGTTAATTAAGTTGAACCCTTATTTAGATGAATTAATTACCCTTACCTATGTCACCTTAAAGTAATTATCTAAATAATTATGAGCCAACATGATATGCATGGAAAATAAACTTGCAATGATCTAGAAAATAAAAGGGCCTAATGCAATCATGATTAATAGTTAATTAGATTAAGAACTTAATTAATTACTCTATGGTTTTCCCATACATGGGGACCAACCATAATTTCATTAAACTCTTTTAGGTGATCTAACATCTCTCACGGTGAGGGAGAATGGAGTCCTGCCATTGCTCACTTGATCGAGCTTACCCAAGCTTGGATCAACTCAAAGGATCCACACCTTCCGACATCGAGAGGGATCCATCAAGATCACATGATATGCAAGTTTTCTTCAAAAGCTCCAACCCATTTTTCTTAAGGATCGTTTTGGAAGCATACCTCCCTAGAGCTAAGGCAGAAGATTGAGCGAAGGAAGCTTCATCTAGTGGAGGAAGCCCTATTGAGCAATAATTGGATCAATCAATGTTTTCAAGTTCAGAACCAAGATTTGGAGCTCAACTTTGATGAAGTCCCACCTCAGGTGCTTTAAGCTTGGGAGATGATTTGTTCTTATCGCCTATGGAAGGTGCGTGCAAAGTTAATTTGAGTTTGATGGAGAAATGTGGAAGTTGGGTCAAATGGGAGTGTCTATTTTGGGATGGGCGGAATGGCATTTTTTTCATTGAGGAACGAGCTTGGGAGCTTAGGAAATGGCTCTAGTTCATCTTGGGTAGCTCGATGAATGATTTTTGTGTGTGTTTGAGTGGAAATGAGGGGTGTATACCTTCATCTGTCGGATGGTGGGATCAGTTTTGGCTTCTAGTGGTTGTCCAGTCATCTCAGGGAGTCATGGGTGGTAGGGAAGAGGTGAGTTGGCTCAGCATGGTTAGTTGAAGGTGTGGAGGTGGATGCCAAGGAGGAATCATGGGTGTCTTATGGTTTCAAATGCTCTAATGAGGGGAGGGGTGATGTGATTTCACCTCCCATAGGTCATGGCCCACCCTACCACCCCATGGGTCAGGTTGGGTAGTGTCCTAGGTACCTAGGTGGACCATTGGGAGAGTACCAAGTGGCCAAGGAATGAAAATTACCACTTACATAAGTGATTTATCTCATGTGATGCCCTTGACCTAATAAGGATAGAATGATCATTTGGCATTAGATTTGATTTGGGCAGATTCTAAATGAGCCAAAAGTGGGTTAGCCTAAATTTCAAGTAATTGGAGTTGATTTGGTTAGGTTTGGCTCAATTTGACTCATTTAGGTCAAATTGGGTTAGGTTGGGTCAAGTTGACCAATGGGCAAATTGGGTCAAATCAAGGGTTAGGTCAAGTATATATGATCATTTGGGATGTTTTGGTTCAATTGGTTTGGTTTAGTTTGGCTTAGATTTGATTTTGGCTCATTTGAATTCATTTAGGTCAAATGGGTTAAGTTGACCAATTTGACAAAATTGGCCAAATTAGCTTGGGTTGGGTGTTGGTTTGGGTTTAGTTGACCAAGTGAAGATGATTGTAGGCTTTGGTTTCAATTAATTTGGATTTGGTTCTGATTTAGGCCAACTTGAACCTTTAGGTCAATTTGGGCTAAATAGGTCAATTGGGTTCAATTGGGTCCAATCATGGCTTTGCTCAAGTTCAACAATCAATTTTGGAATAAACTTGAGCCATTGGTTTGCAATTAATTTGGTTTATATTTTGGTTTGACCCAATTTGGTCTTTTAGGTCAATTTGGATTAACTTAGGTCAAGAGCCCAATTGGGTTTGGTTTGACTCAATTGAAGGTCAAGTCATATTCAAATATTGATTTTGATTTGGTATGAATCATTGGTTTCAAGGGATTTGGCTTAGGTTTCAATTTGGCTAGTTTGGGTTCATATGGGTTAAGGGGTTGACTTGGACAAATGACCAAGTTGACTTGGTTTGTTTATGTTGATCAACTAAGGTGATCAACAATCATGATGGGAGGTTTTGATAGGCTTGGTTCAATCCAATTTAGGTAGGATTAGAACTTGGCTCAAAGAGTTCAAATTGGCCACATTAGGTAAAGTGGGCCAATTGGGTTTAGTTGGCTTGATTTTGGGTTGAGTTTATATATGGATTTGGGATTGATATATAAATTCAATTGCAATTAGCTTGGGTTCAAATGTGTTTTGGTTCATTTGAACATTTCAAGAATCAAGTTAAGTTTTGACTTTGATGGTTTGGCTTAATGATTGTAGATTTCATTTATATTTGTGAATATGATTGAAGGTATGATTGATTCATGAGAAAATCAATTTAATTTGGTTTTGGAATGAAGGAATTTAAGTCCATGGAGTTGGGTCATGTGGCTTAGGTTTGGATTTTGATTTGGTTTGATATAGTTTTGATGATTTAAATGTATATTTCATTTAAATTTGTGAAGATGATTGAAAATATGATTGATTTCTAAGAAAATCAATTGAGTTTGACTTGATTTGGATTAAGATTTGGCTAAATCGGGGATAGGTCATATGGCTTAGGAAGGGTTTTGATTTAGTTTGATTTAGTTTTGATCATTTGAATGTAGATTTGATGATTTATATTTAGGAAGATGATTGAAGATATAAATTTATTATGAAAATTGATTTTGGATTGATTTGGATTAAGATTTAGCTAAGTCAATGGTTGAATTGAACTTGAGGTTTGGTTTGAGAAGGTGAACATGGATTGGATTTGGGTTGTAGGGTAGGTGGATTATCCAAATCCCTAAGGCATAACCTAATCCATGGTTAACTCTTCTAAGTCTTTAGGATTAAAGTGTTTACCTAATTATTAGAAGTGCCTTATGACTAGGGAAGTCTTGTGTCTAGAAGACTCCTAAGTCTAAGATGGGAAGATTGAATCCGCACTCCAAAAGTGAGGTCAATAGGCCTTAGGCTCCATATTGGAGATAGATGATTGGAAGATCGGCCAAGTTTCACATTATAGACTGGATACATCTTTCAACGCTTTGCTTGGGAGACCATGGATACATGAGAACAACATAGTTCCATTCTCTACATCGTATGGAGTTTATGAGAGGTGGGATCATGTCAAAGGAGATCTCAAGTCATTTATAGTTTATGAGGTCGACATATATGAGGATATGGCTTACTACCTCCCTAAAAATCAATAAGTCTATTCTCACAAAATTGGCTAAAGTTTAAAAATAAAAAAAAATAAAAAAGAAAAAGAAAGAGAAAAAATAGAAAAGAAAAGAGAAAATGAAAAGGAAATAAAATGGAGTGGAAATAGACTTGGACGAGGAAGTGGAGCCTGACATTAGATTCCACCCATTTAGGACAATATTAACCTCCACCACAAGAGGAAGAGGCCAATTCGGGCGTCGGGGTGAAAACCTCATTATTGGTGTGGTGAAAATATTCTTATACATTTCTTTCCCTTCATCTATCCCTCCTTTCAAAAAAGAGAATAAATGAAAATAGAAATATATAAAAATATACGCCTTGTGTTGGGACACCACATAGATCCAGATGTTCTTATTAAGATAATTGGGAATGAGATTGAGGAGAGGTGTACTATCTCGAGAGATAGAAGTCACCACCCTACAATGGACCACCCAATAAGGACTCCTAAGGACAATGGGTCCGCGCTTATGTACCAAAGATTCTTCCCTACTTTACATGGAAAAGTAAAGTAAGGTTTATTTTAAACTGGTTCATTAAGTTCTACAAGGCAAGCCCCATAGTTAATTACATCCTAAGGGATGGGATCCTTAGAATACTCTATATTAAGGTAAATGATCATTGTCTCCAAAAATTTCAATAGGTAGGACTATCAATCGATTAGTTTATTTTGGAAGATCAAATGGGATTGATCAAAGAGAGGGACTTATTATCAAAACCAAAAGAAAGATAAGTAGGAGATGCCCATGATGCTAAGAAACCTAGCGAGCATCTCAAACGATCCTATGGTTGGGCTTTACATTATTGAAATTGATTTAATTTGTTTGAGTTGAATTTTTCAATAGAAATTTTGGGCTTATGATTCCATGACAGATGATTATAGAAATGCCTAAGAGGTGAGGATTTATGATTATGGCCCACAAAGGGGAAAAGCAACTTTAGAACCTAAATCTTGGGAGCTTTGGCGAGGGATGAAAGTATAACCTAAATCTAAGGCAAAAATGGGTATTTGGTTTGCCTCCACAAGAGAGGACAAACCACCCGATTGTTTGGACTTACAATCACCTGAGGGTGGCCGCCAACTAACTCCTCCTACGATTTCAAATTCATGTAGGCAAGTCATATGCTTTATGCAAGATAGGGTTATTATTTATTTAGAAAGAGACTAAGTCCTTAAACTCACTCCCTAAAGAGACTAGATCATGTAAGGACATGCTTCAAATGACCTAAATCTAATGCAATTCAGATTTCATTTAATTTTCATTTTTGGACAATCATTCTGACTCGGGCTAATAGGATTCATATGCCTAATGCATGAGAAATGAGATTATTGGAGAAGGAGGAGGAGGTATGTTTCCACCATGGCTCAAAGGTCAAGCCAAGTTTCTCGAAAAGGTGGAAGCCTCCAATCAAGAGTGAAAATAATATGCATTTGTGCATGATGTTATAAAAGAAGTACTCATCAAGCTGGGGGGTTGCTAATTCTTTTATCTTGATTTTAACCTAAGCTTTAGGTGAGGTTATGAGTTCCTTATTTTAGTTTTGAATTGCTAAGTTTGGTAAAAGATTTATTTTCCCTAAGAGCATAATCAACATGTAGGCCACACATAAAGTAAGGAAGAAACTAGGAAAAGGATGTCACTTAATGCACAAGCTAAACAAATCATCAATCAATTTATAAAGCTAATCAGAAAAGAATAAGAGGCCATTGTGGTCAGGTACCATCGCATAAACCCGAAAAACTAATTGGGTAGCAAGCTCTACCTTATACAACCCATTACAAATGAATTAAATACAATTAAGCAAGGAATTCATTGTTATGGGGTCTTCAAGCTTCATTTCTTCATTCTTCTTCTTCTTTTCTTCTTCTTCTTTGGTTCCTTCTTTTGGATGGTTGGAAGGTGGATGCTAAAGGCTTCACATGGTGCATAAGATGAGATCTTATGACCAATGTTCATCCTAATCCCCATAACAATCATTCCAAAATCCTAATTGCAAAAATTTACATGAAAAGGAAAAGTAAATCTAGCTAACACCTACAAAACAAAGGTTAGCTAAACAAACCACTAAATCCCAAGCATGTATATTGGACTTATCACCCCACACATGGGTGACTAAGTCCACCTAGCCTATTGATTATTCTTAGGGGTATAAGCACCACAAAGCATTTATATTTTATTTATTTACAGAATGCACAGATCTTACCATTCATTCTATGCACATACATCCTAACATCCGCCTAAAACATATATGATAAAACAAAAAGCAATCATCAAATCATGCACCACCCTAACCTAAAGCTAGAAGTGTTGACCTAGTCTAATGTGTGTGCTTTGGAGGTTTGTGTGGTATGCTTAGCTATGGCTTTAAGTTAGAATTTTCTAAGTGTGAAACATGTTCAACTTAGAGGAGGGTTTCACTTAAGTGATTTAGTTGATTTGGGTTGATTTTATTTCATGGTTTGATTCAAGTGAATCAATTAATTACTAAGTTAGAAGAGGAAAGAGAAGAGAACTCCTCTTTCCTTCCCTAACCTAAGGAATTTCTAAAGTAGATTCATGATTTGGTTTTATTTAGTGAATGTTTTAATTAGGTGTTTTAATTAATCCTAAGTTTAGATGAACTCTAAACAAATCCATTCAAAAAGAAAGGCATTTTAAGATTAAAACAAAATGAACCAAATTCACAAATCATACATCACTTCATTTCTTTCCCAACACGTGTAACATGCGTATGGATGAGTACTAAGCATATTTGTACATACAAATGAGAATGTTTAACACACTTTATGATGCATGCTAAGCAATTCATTTAAGAAAATTTGAAAGTTTATGATGCATGATTTTCATTAAGTAGAAAAGGGATTTCTTATCCAATTTTCACATGCACACATGAAAGTAAGAAAGGCATAAGTGAGTACAACGCCATTGTTAACCAGAGGTATAAGGTACAAGACCTACTTATAGCTACTTAAAGCCTCACAACCGGGTTGTCTAGACTAATATACCACTTTCCTTAAATACAAGCATGTGTACAAAAAAAATGAATGGAAAAGAAAGAATGCAAAAATTTGTGTAAGTTGATTTTTTTTGTTTATGCAATTTATATGTGGAAGCATAAGTATCCTTCTTAAGTGATAGTATGGAAATGAATAGGATATGGAATTAGAAACTATTAAGTTCTTTTCAAATGAACCATACACCTTGCCAAATCCTAATCAAAACTATACTAAAAGAGAAGAGAAAGAAGACCTACACTAAGCACATCTTTATATTTTACTCACATGCAAACTTATAATTAAGATATAAGTAACACACTTTCAGTTTGGATAATTGATTCATATATTTTGAAAATAAATTGGATTTAATAGTGATAATAGCCACTCATATTCTTACTTTAGCCAACACATGCAATTTGACATAAAGGAAACATTTTCATTTTAAATTTGATTTTTGAAAAGCATGGATGTATGAAACCACATGACATACATATTTAGCATGTTGGGGAAAGAACTAAAGTAATGAAAGCATGTTAACACATTCACTTCAATTAAATCCTAAAGACAATCTTACGAAATAAGAGAGCTTAAAGTAAATCAAAAGTTTATTTAATATGATTTTTGTTTGATTTTAAATTTAATCTAATTTTAAAAATGTTGATTGAGTTTGTTGTTCCTAACCCATTCCCACATGTGTTTGCCTTCTTTGTTTAATTTCTAGATGATTAGATTCATTTTAGATTTTGATTAGGTTAAGGTATGAATTAAACATATTAATTAACCCTTACATACACCACCTTAGCATAGTTAACCAAATTATTATGAGCCAATGAGATGACATAAAACCTCACAAGGAATTTAAATTTGCAATGCACCTAGGAAGAAAAGGGCCTAATGTAATTTGGCTCATGATTAATGGTTAATTAAGCTAAGGGGTTTAACTTAAGTAATTTCAAAACACCCCTCACATATATGAGTTGAGCTTTGATTTCTTAATTGAACTTAGGCTCTTGAACACTAAGCATCTACCCAAAGTAGATTAATTAAGTTCAGAATTTTAGAAATTTTAAGAAATTAATTAAGAGGGTAATTAGTGAATTAGCCCTTAATTAAGAGATGATTAGGAAGGAAAAGGGGGTTTATGGAATAGCTTAGGGGAAATGCCCCAAAATTATTCCCTAAATCTCCTATTCAGTGGATCAAACCTTAATCAACTTCAATAAGGGATTAAAACACTAATCAAACCCTTAATTAACCTTAATTACATAAAGGGGTAATTAAGAAATGCATTAGCAATTCCCCAATTAAGCAATCAATAAATCCCAAGAAAATTAGGGGAGGCGGAAGTCATCCCCTAAAATATACCCAAGAAGTTTGACATTAATCAATGGATTAAATAGGGAATAATTAATAAATTAATATTTTTAATAAAACCTAAAATCAGAGAAAGATAATATTAAAAATCCATTAAAACCAATTTTAGAATATTCTGGATTGAATTATCTTTCAAATGAAATTTACATCATATTTTTTTTATTTTTCTTTAAAGAGATATCAATTTTTGAAGTTTATAGGATTAATTATTATTTAAAACCCACTAATCATTTAATTAATAGAGTGACACACGGCAGTCGAATGAGCAAAGCTTTTCCCATAGCAATACGTAATACCACTTAAGTGTCACGTCATAGCTCCGCATGGCATCAGTGCTACGTGGTTTTGTATCTGCTGTTTGATCAAGGATCGACCGACCAGGAATTAACCCATGATTTTAAAAGGTGAAATAGGATTTAAAATGTGTGTTTAATCTTGGCGTTCCATCCAAAATGCGCAGATAATCGGCCGAGATCATCCCTATTCTTCCCTGAGGAATAATGGAGACCGTCCACTTTCAAAGGGAAGATCCGAGCTCGATCAAGCTCGATTGAATGAAACTTTGCACACACCATCTAACCCTAATGACAATCACATCTAATAGTTGAAATTTCATGCCATTAAACTTTCTTTCACAAAGGACCAACACACATGGAGTTTAGTGGTCAAAAATGTCTAACCTCACCGGTGATCACCCTCGAGGGGAGCTTCATGGAGACAAAGTTGTGGTGAATGTATTAGCTCCTAAGGTTGAGTAAATTGCTCTATCAACCAACCCCTCCATAGCTCCCCTATGGCTTTGATGGAATTAGACCTCCCCTTGCCTTTGGAACTTGAGAGAGAGCTTAGAAAGCTCGACTTGGCCCTCTGGAGTGCAAAGGCAGTGAATTGATTTGGAGTGTGGAGAAAGTTTGCCAATCTATGGAGCTCCCCTATTTTCAAAGGATGAAAACCGAGAAATGCCAAATTCAAATCCCTTCTAGAGAGCTTAGGATCACTCTAAGATGGCTCCTAACACTCTCCCTTACTCAATCGATAGTGAGGAAGTTAGAATTGAAGTGAATTAGGGGAGTATATCTCCCCCTATGGCAATCGGATGGTCGAAGCTATGTTTTCCATTTTGATCCAATTGCCAAGATTGAATAGGTTGTTTGAGCTATTAGAAGTTTGCACATGGTCAGTTTGGGCTAAGGAGTAGAGTGGTAACCTCCCATGTGTTTCAAAATAAGTGGAGGGAAGTTTTCCATATGGCCAATTTGAGCCATGTGCTCAGTTTTGGCCTTGGGTCAATTTGGGCTAACCCAAACCCATTGGGTTGAGTGCACCACCTCCATAGGGTCTACTTGACCTATTATGAAGGTATCAAGTTGGTATGAAGAGGACTTGACCAAATTCCCCATGGATTTGACCAAAATTTATTCTATGGCCTAGGGTAGAATGGTCATTTAGCTGATTTTTGAATTTGAATATGTTGGGTATGTTGAGAAAATAGGTTTGGCCAAGTTTCATTGGATTTGGAGTTCATTTGGTATAGTTTTCATGTTGACCCATTTAGGTTAAAATGGGTCAACTTCAAGTTGACCAATTGGTCAAATTGGGTCAAACCAAGGGTTCAAGTTCATATGACCATTTGAAATTTTTTGGTGGCTTTGGTTTGATTCAATTTGGTTTAGGTTTGAATTTGGCTCATATGATTTCATTTAGGTCAAATGGGCCAAGTTGACCAATTTGACCCATTTGACCTATTTGAGCTAGGTCATGGGTAGGTTTAGGGTTAGTTAGTCATATGAAGTGGATTGGTATGTTTATTTCCAATCAATTTTGGTTAAGTTTGAATTTGGCTCAACATGACCCCTTTAGGTCTAGTTGGGTTCAAGGTCAATTGGGCTAGGTTAGGTCTAGTTGGCCAATTGAGGCTTTGGTCAAGTTCAACAAGTGATTTGGAATGAACTTGACCCATTGGTTTCAATCAATTTGGCTTAGATCAAGTTTTGGCACATTTTGACTTTTTAGGTCAAGTTGGGTCAACTTGGGTCAAGTGGCCAATTGGGCTACATTAGGCTCAAATGTTGACTTGGTCAAGTTCAAACATAGGTCATGAATGAACTTAGATCAATGGTTTCAATCAATTTGGCCTATGGTGGATTTTGGCTATGTTAGGTTTCATTTTGGCTTAGTGTTGACTTGGTCAACCCTAAGGTTTGACTTGGTTTGACCTAATTTGGTGATTGATCATCATGATGATTGTGATCATGATGAGAGGCATAGAGTTTGATTCAATCCAATTTGGTTAGAATTTGTTTTTACTTTAGGTCACTTTGGGTCAAGTGAGGATAAGTGAGTCAAATGGCTTGGTCAAAGCTTGATTTGTGTTAGATTGAACTTGTATATGGACTTATGATTCAAATATAAATCCATTTGCAAGTGGTTTGAAGTCAAATGGGTTTTGATTCATTTGATAATTTCATATTCAAAGGAAGAACATGAATGGATTTGGGGTTTGATTTTTGAATTGAGTTTTGATTTAGTGATTGAATTTGTATTTATATTTGGATTCATGATTGTAGGGTTGATTGAATCATGAAGAAAAATCAAGAGTTTGGCTTGATTTGAAGTTGATTTGGCTAAGTTCAAGACTTTGACTTGAGAAGCTTAGGTTGGATTTTGAGTGGATTTGAGTTTGATTTTTGGAATTGGTTTTGATTGTTTGAATTTATATTTCATTTAGATATGTGAATATAAATGAGAATATAGATGGGTCATGAGAAAATTTCAAGGATTTGAAGTGATTTGATTATGATCTAGGCTAAGTCTTTTAAGGGAATTTAAAGGACTTAGAAATTTTAGAGTTTGGAGCTTGAATTTTGGATTTAGTTTGATTGATTTATATTTATATTTCATTTATATATGTGAATATAAATGAGAATATAAATGAGTTATGAGAAAATCCCATGAATTTGAATTGATTTGAACATGATTTAGGCTAAGTCCTTAAGAGGGAAATTAAGGACTTAAGAAGGATTTTAAATTTGGAATTTTAATTTTTGGATTTGATTTGATTGATTTGTATATTTCATTTATATATATGTGAATATAAATGATAATATAAGTTATGAGAAAATCCCATGAATTTGAATTGGTTTGCATTTGATTTTGGCTAAGTCCATGAAGGAAAATTTAAAGGACTTAGGAAATTTTATGAATTGATTTTGAATTTTGAGTTTAGTTTGATTAGTTTGAATTTATATTTCATTTATATATGTGAATATAAATGAGAATATAAATGAATTATGAGAAAATCTCATGAGTTTGAATTGGTTTAGATCATGATTTAGGCTAAGTCCTTAAAAGAAGATTAAGGACTTAAGAAAGATTTGGACTTAGGAATTTTATTCATGGGTTTCAATCATGGATTTCAATCATGGATTTCAATCACATGGAGTTGATTTGAGTTTGGAGAAAATTAAATAAGATTTATTTTGAGTTTGACTTGAAGGAAGGAAGGTGAGGAATGGTTCAAGCTAAGGGTAGGCAAATTTTCCTAACACCCCTAAGGCATGACCTATTCCTATGGCTAACTCTTCTAAGTCTCTAGGGCTAGGTTGAGTGTCCACCTAATCACTAGATGTGTCTTAAGACTAAGGAACTCTTAAAGTCTAAGAGAAGTCCTATGTCTAAGATGGAGGGGTTGAGAGCTCATTCTAAAAATAAGGTCAACAAAGGCCCAATGGGTGTGGTGTGTGTGAGTGACAAGGAACACATGTTGGTGTTGACCAAATGATCAACAACACAGAGATCACAAGCACTAATAAAATAATCTATCTAACCAAGTGTAGAAAGAATCTAGAGCTTAGTGCAATGTGGCTCTACTTATGTCCAAGACATAAGAGAGAGGGAAGAATCCACTAAGGGATAGAGTGTGAACCTTCCACTAGGGAAGTAGGTTCAAGTCATCCACAAGGGGATGAGAGGTTTGATTTAATTTGAGTCTCACTGGGGAGAAATTTCCACTGGGGAAGAGGGTTGAATTTGTTTAATTTTTTTTAGATTTGGGATTTTTGAGATGGACCCTGTTGGTTTGCGATGGACTGCACTAAGTAGGAGCCATGGAGGCCAAGACCTAACTCAGATTTACTAATCCAAAGGGGTAGTCTACTAAACACATAGTAGGACTAGCCAACCAAAGGGATGCCTTCCAGCAGAGACTACAGGGAATCTATTGGCAAGACAACAAATTGAACGACCTAGGTATTATTGAGTGAATGCCCCTGGGGGACTTAGATCAGCTCAATGATAGTCAAGATTAATTTCATATTTAGATTTGTTTATTTTGATGGATTCTATTGGTTTGCGATGGATCATACTGAGAAGGAGCTTATATTAGCCTAGACTAATCTCAAATTTATTGAACCAAAGGGAGTAGCTTCTTGACCGATGAGAGAACTATCCGACCAAAGGAGTGCCCTTCGATTTGCAATGATCAATTGAAGGGAAGAAAGCTCAGGGACTCACATCTTCCACTAGAAAAGACCACTTGGGTGATCGGTTGCTTTGGGCAATAAATCAACACCTAGGCTACCGCTTTTACGATAAATCATGCTAGAAAGAATGCATCATAGTATTACATCTTTCAAAGTAGAATGATTAGGTAACCTGCTTATGGAAAAAAATAGATTGAACCTGACCTAAGGGTGAATGAGTGAGCACAGTGGATTTATCTCAACTCGTGTAGTTAGCAATTCCTATTGGGAGTTTTACGACACGCCTCTAAAGATAGATGCCTGCTTGGGAAAAGGGGCCCTTTGGGGGCTTGAATTCCTAATCCACAAGTGAATTAATTTTTTTTTATTTAATTTAGTTTGTTTATCATGGACCCTATTAGTTTGTGAGGGATCAAACTGAGAAGGAGCTTATATCAGCCTAGACCTATCTCAAATTTACTGAACTAAGGGAGAATTCTATGCATCCGTTGAACAAATTCTCCAACCATGGTGGTTAGAAAGAGGACCAATCCAAATAGAATGTTCAGGGGATGGGGCCACTAGGGCTTAATCCAAAACCCTTGGAGTAGATGACATGGCTAGTCATCTATTCAATAGGTATTTGATGTCCAACTCAAAG
Organism: Cymbidium sinense; assembly: GCA_021442155.1. Classification (NCBI taxonomy): domain Eukaryota; kingdom Viridiplantae; phylum Streptophyta; class Magnoliopsida; order Asparagales; family Orchidaceae; genus Cymbidium; species Cymbidium sinense. The sequence continues at coordinate 4,184 of JAKCPB010000794.1, read as the reverse complement.
AGAAAGCATGGGGACTCACATCTGCCAAGAGTGGTGTATCCACCGGGTGAGTCACTATCAGCATAGCGAACATCAACCAACCTAAGGTGCCCATTGGTTTACAACAATCAGCCTAGAAGAAAGCTCGGGACTCAAATCCTCCTATAGTAGAATTGATTGTTGGGATAATATGTCTTCAGATCGATAGGTGTTATCCGACCTAGAGGGACTACTGAGTGAATGCCACTGGGGGACTTATATCAACTCAAATGTAGTCAAGAGGAAAGGAGCCTCTGGGGACTTATCCTAAACCTCAAATGTATTCAACCTAGTTAGTGCATGATGGCTAGTTCAAGAAGAAAGCATGGGGACTCACATCTTCTTAACCAAAGTCAACATGAGGTAGCTTATTGGCTGGGCAAAGACTACCATACTAACAAGGCTCATTTTCAATGGTCAAGTTAGAAGAAAGTGTGGGACTCACATCCCAATAAGTGACCAGGGTGACATACTAGTGAGGTAGCATGTAGACTGACCTAGAGAATAATGAGTGAGTGCCACGCTTGCTCCCACATCAAATAGCTCAGACAAAGATTTGTGTTTATTTTGTGTCAGAAAAGAATAGGATGCCTCTGGGTGACTCTTACACCTACCTTAAACACACTAAGGGTTTTAATGAAATGGTGCCATGGATGGCAAAGAGGATTCTCACTAAGAGAGGATGTCGCTTGGGTTCTCTCACACCTAACTTAGTTGTGCTAATCAAAATAGGATGCCTCTCGGGTTCTCTTACACCTATTCTAATAGCATCGGAGATTGTGTTTGGGTTGTGAAAGAGGGATAGGATGCCACTGGGGGACTCTTACACCTACCCTAAACACATCACGATGATTCGCAAGATAAGCAAACAATGCTTTGAAAGAAGAGAAGATTTGATGAATGGAATCAAATTTTTTTTTATTAATAATTATTTTCAAATATGATTTATTTCATGGGTAATATTCCTTTAGATAGAGCCCATTAATTGGAGGCATCGAGTGTTCCCTTTACAATCAATAAGTCGATAAGATCCTCTTGGTAGGCCTTCTATGACATAGGGGCCTTCCCAAGTGGGTTCAAACTTGCTCCCATCTTGATAACAATTGGTCTCTTGGGACTAACACAAGTTCTCCTACTCGGAAAGACCTATGGCGTCCAGCTTGTTATGAGCTTGAATCATTTTGGCTTTGTACAACTCGAGGTTCTAGCATCTGGTGACTCTCCAAACCTTGAGCTCTTCTAACCATAACTTTGCATTCTCTTAGTGATCTTACTACCCAATGCTATCCTTAGTGATGGGAGTTGAATTTCTAAAGGTAGAATGACATCTGACACATACACTAAGGAAAATGGTGTAGACTGAGTTGGAGTTCGGTATGTGGTATGGTAGGCCCATAAGGCTTCAACCAACTGCTCATTCCATTTTTGTTGTCATCAAGAGTTTTCTTTAGTATTTGGATGAGAGTTTTGTTGAATGCTTCTGCTAAGCCATTTGCTCTGGGGTAGTAGATGGTGGAGTATCTCCAATCTATACCGTGTCTTTTGGTGAAGCTGTTGATCTTCATGCTTTTGAATATAGTACCATTATTGGATATAATTCATCTAGGCACCCTGAACCTATATATGATATGGTTTAAAAACTACAACATGCTGAAGATCCTATGAGTGGGATGGCTTCCGCCCACTTGGAAAAGTAGTCGGCGGCAGCTAAGATAAACCAATGACCCTTGAAAGAAGGAGGATCGATCGGACCCATAATGTCGGTACTCCAACACTCAAATGGCCATGAGGCCAATGTAGGGTATAGAATGTTGGGTGGTTGGTGGAAGACCACACTGCACCGACACCGATGGAATCTCCTAGCTACATCCATGCTAATCATCAAGGCCAAGAGTATCCTAGTCTCTTAATCTTCATCTTCATCTTCTTGATGCACTCCACATAGACTGAATGTACCTCATAATGCCATGCTTCGTTTGTCTAAATAATGTAACCACATTTGGTCAAAGGACCATGATAGGTGCCATCAACAAGAGCATAGGAGAGCTCTCTGTTTCACCTGATGGGCTTGTGACTTTTCTTGAGGTAGTTTGCCGGTGTTCAGATAATCTATGAATGGTTGCCTCCAATCTAGCTCCTTGTCCATTTTGGAAATGGCAACCTCCCCTTCAAGAGAAAGTCTCGATGAGTTCAACATCAATAAGAGATAGGACTTGTCTATTTTGGACCCTTATTGAAATGGACTCATCTTCTGACATGCCAACTCTTGGCAAGTTAAAAAAAGCATCCGCTATTATGTTCTGGAACCTTGTAGATGGTGACTTCAAATTTGGGCAAATTTCATGGTATACTCGTAGTAATGACGAAGCTTGGATTTGAGAACCTTGTAAGACCAGACAATTTGATTGATGATAAATTGAGAATTCCCAAAGATGTTAATGCTCTTGACTCTGATAGTGATGGGTAACTCAGATCGATAATCAAAGCCTCATACTGCTTTGTTATTGGTGCGGGGTTGGAAGATAGTATGAGAATCTCATCACATCGTGGTTAGTTAGAGAACTATTCTACCCTTTCCTGGGAGAATAGTATGGTGCTTCCCTTTATGAAAAGAAGTTGTACCATCAAAATACATCTCCCATCGGGTTGTTCCTCCTTAAGTTCATGATTTGTTCATCGGAGATCACTAAGAGGAGAATGTGCTAGAAATGCTAGTGCTATCCTTTACGCAGGAGGCAATGTGATATCAAACTGTGAGAGAATCATGGACCATCATGCCAAACATCCGATAGCATATGTCATGAGGTACTAATGGATTTGTTCAGAGATCAAGTTCACCTTATGAAAAGCATATAATGTTATAGCTTTGAGAGGAAAAGATTAAAGCTAAGCAATGTTTGAGATGGTTTGATAGTAGAGAGCATTCTCCTTCCCTACATCATTGGCTTAGGCCAATAGAGCACTGAGAGAGTCATCCAATCAAGCAATATAGAGGATGAGTGGTCTGATAGGTGCTAGAACCGTGATTCACCAAATACTGCCTGATGTCTTCAAAGGCATGCTGGCACTTGCCATCCCACTTGAAATTGGCATCCTTTTTGACAAGTGCTGAGAATGGTTTGCATCTCCCGGATAGGTTGGAGATAAAGCATCTTAGATATGCCAACCATCCATGAAAGGATTTGAGTTGAGTTAAACTCTTAGGAGGTGGCATTTCTAAGATAGCTTTGATCTTTTCAGGATCTATCTCTATCCCCCGGTGTCGGACAACAAACCCTAGGAATTTCCTTGAAGCTACTCCTAATGCACACTTCAACGGATTCATTTTGAGGTTATATTATCTTAACCATTCAAAAACTACTCTCAAGTCAAAGAGATGGTCTTCCTTTTCTCTGCTCTTGACTATTAGATCATCAACATAGCACTCAACCTGATGATGGATGAGTTCATTGAAGATCTGAGTCATGGCCCATTGGTATGTAGCACCAAGCATTTTAAAGGCCAAAAAGGCATGACCCTATAATAGAAGATTGATCGGGGTTCAAAAAGTAGTGTTTCATCTTCAAGAGACAACTTGATTTGGTTATAGATGACCCATCCATGAAAGAGAAGACGCATGAGATGAGATGTCCACCATTAATTCTAGTATAGGAGGAGGAAACTCATCCTGAGGACATGCCTTATTTAAGTCACTAAAATTGATGCATATGCAAAGTTGACCATTCTTCTTCTTAACTGGATGACACTAGACAACCAGGTAGATATTTTTCTTCCTCATGCAAACATCGATCTTTCTTGACTTAAAAATGACTCATTGTTCAATTTCTAATCGCATGCATCTTAGAACTTTAATAGTGTTAGGATCTATTGCTAGCTTGTGGATTCTATGGAGATAATCGGTATTTCTTCATAACTCCATGTGAAATAGTCTTTAAACTCAGTCAATAGCCTAACTAAGTCATTGGTTTCTTCTTCATTCAACAATGAACTGATGTACATCGGGCATGGATTTTCTTCTATCTCGAGGTTAATTTCTTTAAACTTGTCAATGGTTGAATCTATCTCCTCTTCAAATTGGTGGTGCCTCTTTGATTTGGAGATCATCTAGATCATCTGAGGTTTCTAAACACACATCCTCATAAGAGTTGGTGTTGTGTGAAAAGAAC